>BSBK01009998.1:12500-38285 GCA_027943335.1 Chamaecyparis obtusa | reverse complement strand
GTGATCTACATCAATTCCTCTGTGGGTAACTAGTTTGGGTCCTCCCAGTGGCCCCCCCCCCCTCCGCGTTGATTGGATTGGTTTGGAGCTCCTTCCACCATGGGATTCTTGTGAGTTCGGGTGGAGAGCTTCACCATAGTATGAATTTTAAGATTCAAAAAATATTTTTTAGGATTTTTTAGGCAAATGGAGATGTACACGAGTCCTAGGTAGATACCAGTGGTGTGCACCAACAATTAGAATGCACAACAGTGCATAGTTGCAAACCAGTCACTGCCGAGACCCCAAACTCAGGATTAGACCCTGTTGGTGACTTTTGTAAGTCCCAAACTAACTGTAGAGTAGACCCCCAGGGTTTTTCATACACTTCCTCTATAGAAGGAGTCTAAGAACACTACTTGGCCTATTTTTTCAACCAGCCCCTCCCTGACAGTGTAAAATCCTAGAGTTTTGGGCTTAATGGACTAAGTGTCATTGAATCGGGTATGCAGACCAAGACCCGATCTCTTGACTATGTGGAAGTTCTTTGAATAGAACTTATTGGTGTTCAAATCAGGTTCAAGAAGGAAATGTAACCTTGAGTTCAGTTCTCTAGTTTTGTCAGTGAGTAACTGATCCCTTGATTGTGCATAGCACTGTGTTTGATGCACATTGTGGTTAGCTGTCTTCAATTGGATAGTCACATTTTGGAACCGATTCATACTTTTCTTGAGTGTTTACTACAAGAAGTAGACTGGTATTGTAGACCAAACTATCAACATTGTGGAAGGTCTAGTATCTCCAGGTTCATCCCGCGACTACCCCAGTTTAGTCAGTTCACATATTCTATGGAAGTTTAAGACCAATTATAGTGATGTCTTGTGATAGAGACTTTACTCCTTGCTCCCACTCACCAAATGTTGTAAGTACTCAAACAAGATCATTTGAGGGTGTTTGTTAACATTCATGTTGGATCCTTTCACTTTGTTTGAAACTCCATTAGCTACTATCTAAATTTGGTGAGTCCTTCATCTAATTCTTTATCCCGATTGGAGTTTGTGAAGTTGGGGGATTATCCATTCCTGAACATAATCCAAGATCGAAATAGCCTGATTGGGTGTTATTTTTGGATTTTGTTGAATAGAGAACTCTATAGTACATTATAGAACTATTGTAGACCATAGATCCTCTACTCATCGAAAACAAAGGTGGAGAGTCAATTAGCCATCTGTCTATCAAACTATCTTTACAACTTGTTGTCAATAAATTGACTGAGAAAATGGGTAATGACCATGTCATAGGGTGTGAGAGTCGGGGATTTTTATCTCCAAGCATAAAGAGTTAATAAAATCAGTCCAATTAGTCACTGAATACCATTGGCTATTGCATCAAGTGGTATTAGAGCACCCAAGGTCTTTTGGGACAAAGGATTTTCTAGCCACCATGTTGGGAGATGAAGAAGGAGGGTTATCTACAAGGATGACCAATGCAAAGATTGTTAGATACTTGAGGGAACAAAGACAAAGGTAGGATACATAGAGAGACATAGAGATGTAGCAAGTAATGGATGAAGTGGAAAGGCTGAGGGAAGAGCTTTGTAGGAAGACTAGTGGCAACTCTAAGGATTTTGAGGAAGGGACTGAGGAAGAGCCCCTTCAATAGGAAGAAGAAGAAGTTCCTACAGATCAGAGGCTGCTAGTGAAGACTCTCAAATCCATGGAGAGGAGGGTGTAGGGCCCCCTCCACTGGTAGGAATTTGTGTTGTTTTCTTAGTTTTTTTAATAAATAGGATGGATCCAAATAGATCATCCTAATTTTGGTTTGGAATCCTGATGTGTGATCAAGGATCTTTTGGCAAAGTTATAAGCCTAAGATACCTTAGGTCGCAGGGTTCACCTAGGTAGTGACAAATTGCTAGGTTAGATTTGTGATGTTTTAAAGGTTAATTTTAGAGTCATTTGATTTTAAATAACTTGTTGATAGGTTTTGATTTCAAAAATAAATCAGAAACTCTACCGGGTTCATAAAATTGCAAAAATGCAATAAAAAGTTGTTGTTGCAACTTTCTAAAAGTTGCTCGAGAGATTGCAATTGGAAACCCAAGAGTCAAATGGGTTCTCTAATCTTTATACCTTAATTTTGAAGGTTATATATGATTAACACTTTGAACCATAATGGAGAGAAAAGTGATTTTTGTATACTGATGCCATAAATGAAGAATTTCAACCAGTTTTGAGCCATTTCTCATAATTTTACGGATGTGTGCAGTTTTACAGATCCATGATTTGCATGTGAGAATACTGTATTTCATGTTAGTGAACATTGGTGTTGATTTGAAGAGGTTTTAGTTTTAGTTGTTAAAGTTATTTCATTTTTTCTCCAAACAGTCGAGGAAGCAAGCTTTTTCCAGGGCACTAAACACAAATGGAGACCTAACATGCATTCTAGCCATGGGTTTACCCTAGGAATTTGGAAGATGCAAGTTAGGTCCATGTATCAATGGATTCTAAAGGCTTTTACATTGGCTCAAAGGGAAAGGCCTTCATGCATCAAGCCCTAGTCTAAATTTTTGAGAAGATTCAGTCTAGCTAGTAGGAGAAAGTTGTAAATGAGTGCATAGATTAGTTAAGTGAATGAAGTAAGAGTGGTTTTGAGTCATTTAAGGTTGGAGAAGAACATCTAGAGCACTATACTAGTTCCAATAACCCTATACCTCACACTTCCTTTGTAAACCAAGCTTAACTAGGCCAATTAGGTCTGTGTACAAGGTGAGAGTTAGGTGGTGCTGGATTGGAGTTGGAAGACCAAGCTTTGGTGTTCAAAAGTTAGAGTAGAAAACCTCTATTGGAAAGGCTACAAGGAAAAGTGCATGTAGGTCTAGTTTTCTATGGTATGGTCTTCATGGGAACAAACCAATTGTTATTTTAGAGGCCTTAGGTCATATGAGAACCATCTACATGCTTGGGAGTGGTTAGGAAGTCCACTGGTGAAGAGTTTCAACAATAAGTTACTTTTAGGCCTAGTTTCCCTAAAGCCAAAAAGGCATTAAACTTTGATTGAGTGTCTAACTTTGCAAAGAGAGGTTATTGGGATAGAAACTCATTTAATTGATTTTGTTACACCATCCCAAGAGATTGGGAATACCCTTAAGTCATTATAGTTGATTGGTGAATTGTGGGAGTCAAGTGAAGGGCACACTACTTTCTTGTTGTCACCCTCTGCATTAGGTGGTATCAGAGCTTGGAAAAGCTCTTGGGAAAGAGATATGTCAAAGAATACTGATTCTTCTGGTAGGGAGATACCCTTGAGAATCACAAACATAGATCTTCCAAAGATAGTGAAGGAGCAAGTAGCAAAGAATAGGAAGATGAAAGCTGAGATTGAGAAGCTAAAGAATGCTCAACCCAATAAAGTCCATGATGAGGATTCAGATTTAGATTCAAATTCTGAAGAGGAACAAGATGATGGTAATGGAGGAAAAGGAAAACTATCTGAGGAGAAAAGGATGCTAGAAGCTTTGGAAAGAATGGGTAGGACAGATAGCAAACCAGACCTACCTATGTTTATGGGCAAGATGAACCCTGAAGAATGCATGGACTAGATAGAGGCTGTAGAAAACTATTTTGAATGTGAAGACATTCCTAGTGTACAGAGAACCAGGATTTCTAAGTCCAAACTTAAGGGACCTGCACTAAGTTGGTGGAATTTCCTACAAAGGGAAAGGATTGAAAAAGAGAAGGAGCCTATCACTACATGGAAGAAGATGCTAAGAGAGATAAAGAAGCAATTTGTTCCAGAAGACTATGAAGTCACTCTCCATAAGAAGCTACAAAATTTAAAGTAGAAGGACCTTGATGTAGGGTCTTATACTAATGAGTTTCATAAAATCTCCATGAAGGCTAGGATTCCTGAAAGTGAAACCCAAAGGCTGGCTAGATACATGAATGGACTCAAGTATAGCATACAAGATGAATTGAGCCTATTTTGCCCTCAAAGTGTACACTAATGTTATCAGATGGCTGAAAAGATTGAAGACAAACAAAAGAGGAGAGGAGAACAAAATAATAGAGGTAGAGGGAATAATTTCAGAGGTAGAGGGAGGTTTCAAGGAAGAGGTCCATCTCCAAGATAGCAAGGAGATTCTAGTCATCAAGAATTTGATAAGGAAAATTAGAACAAAGGTAATTTTAGAGGAAACAGAGGCAGTAATAGAGGAAGGATAGGAGGGAGAAGCAACTCTACTTTCACTGGGAAGTGTTTCACGTGCAATCAGATTGGACACCAATCATTTAGGTTCCCTAACAAAGCCAACATCTCAGGAGGGGATAGAAGAGTTCAACTCACATAAGAAGAAGATTGTCAAAGCATGACCTCATATCACACCACCACCTCTAGACCTGTAGACCCTGAAAAAGGAGGGAGTATAATGTTTAATAGGACTCTCCTACAACTACCATGCCCCAAGGAGCCACCACAAAGAAATAATCTTTTTAGGACACACTGCAAGGTACTTGGTAAGATTTGTAAAGTTATTGTTGATTCTAGTTCCATAGAGAATTTAGTGTCAAGTACAATGGTAGATAAACTTTTTTTGAAGAAAATCCCACACCCAAACCCATATAGAGTGTCTTGGCTCAATAAAGATCAGCAAACCCACCTTGGTAGATGAGCAATGTTGGATAGCATTCCAAATAGGAGAATATAAAGATAAAGTTCTATGTGAAGTTGTTAACATGGGTGCATGCCATCTTCTCCTTGGGAGACCTTGGAAATATGATGTTGATGCCCAACATGAAGGAAAGAAAAATGTGTATACTTTAACCAAGAATGGGATTAGCTACACTATGACACCTCTCCCTGATTGTGATAAAGATCAGCCCTCAAAGAGAAGTGTTATGTTGGTAGGAGAAAAGGAGTTTTTAAAAGTCCTTAAAGAGAAGGATACCCCCTATTTTTCCATCATAGTCAAGCCTAAAATAGAGCCTAAGAAGACACCAAATAATCAAAAAATTAAGAGCAATGTTGGCCCCAAGGAAGTAGCAGAGTTATTAGGCAAGTATAAGGGATTGATTGCAGACAAAAGCACTGATATCATACCACCTAAGAGGAGTATTAGTCACTAAATTGACTTCATACCTGGCTCCACCTTGCCAAACAAGGCTGCATACAAATTGACCCCTACTCAAAATGCTGAAGTTGCTAGAAAAATACAAGAGTTAATGGAGAAAGGTTTCATTAGAAAGAGCATAAGCCCTTATTCTATCCCTACAGTCCTAGCCCCTAAAATGGAAGGAACATGGAGATTATATATGGACTCTAGGGCCATCAATAGGATAACCATCAGATATAGGTTTCCTATGCCAAGAATTGAAGACCTTATGGACTATTTAGGAGGGGCAAAATACTATTCAAAAATTAATCTCAAGAGTGGGTACCATCAAATTAGAATAAGAGATGGGGATGAGTGGACAACAAATTTCAAAACCAATGAGGATTTGTTTGAATGGGTAGTGATGCCTTTTGGTCTCTCAAATGCTCCTAGTACCTTCATGAGATTGATGAATGAGGTACTCAAACCTTTTATAAATCATTTTGTGGTTGTCTACTTAGATGACATTTTGATATTTAGCAAAGATAAAGGAGAACATCTAGCACATCTTGATATGGTGATGAAGACATTGCATGAAGAAAAGTTAGGGATAAACTTGGAAAAATGTGTGTTTATGTAGGAAGAGTTGATATTTATTGGTTTTGTGATCTCCAAGGGCAATCTAAAAATGGATCCATCTAAGGTTGAGGCACTAGTAAACTGGCCTACTCCAAAATCCTTTAGTGAAGTCAAGAGTTTCCATGGATTGGATAGTTTCTATAGGAAATTCATAAAATATTTCAGTGGGGTAAGTGCTCCCATGATAGATACTATCAAAGGAGGAAGAAAATGCAAGTTTATATGGACTGATGCAGCAAACAAATCATTTGAATACTTGAAAACAAGAATAGCCAAACAACCTATCCTAACACTTCCTGATTTTCACAAAGTTTTTACTATTGAATGTGATGCTAGTAAGAGGGCAATTGGAGGTGTTCTCAGTCAAGAAGGTAGGCCTGTGGCATTTTTTAGTGAAAATCTTAATGAAGCTAAGCAAAAATACTCTACATACGATCTAGAGATGTATGCCATGGTTCAATCATTGAGAAAATGGAGGCATTACTTATTGCCAAAAGAATTTATTTTTTTATACTAACAATCATGCTTTGAGTTTTCTTAACAGGTAGGAGAAATTGAATCATAGGCATCTCAAGTGGATGGAATATTTGCAGGCATTCACTTTCACCATCAAGCATAAGAAAGGAGTCACCAATAAGGTAGTTGATGCCTTAATTAGGAGAAACTTAACCATACAAGAAGTAACTTTGGAAAGTGTGGGAATCTCTATCCTAAAAGATATGTACCCCAATGATCTAGATTTCAAAGAGATTTACCAAGTTTTCTTGGAGCTAGAAGATAGGTATCACACTAAATTTGCTGAATATATGATTCAAGAAGGCTTGTTGTTTAAGGGGAGTCAATTGTGTATCCCAAATTGCTCTATGAGGGAAAACATCATAAAAGAAAAGCATTGTGGATGTCTATCAGGTCACTTTGGCCTTGATAAGACACTTGAATTAGTGAGGAGATTTTATTTCTGGCCCAAGATGAAAACTAAAATCATAAAATTTGTGGAGTGTTGCCTAGTATGTCCAAAGGCAAAAGGAACCAGTTCAAATGTAGGGTTGTACACACCATTTCCAATCCCAAATAAGCCTTGGGACTCCATCAGCATGGACTTTGTATTGGGACTTCCAAAGACAAGAGCTGGTTATGATAGTGTTTTTGTAGTGGTAGACGGGTTCTCCAAAATGTCACACTTCATACCTTGCAAAACAACACATGATGCCTCCAACATTGCAGGACTCTTCTTCAAAGAAATTGTTAGGCTCCATGGTTTACCATTAACCATTGTTTTAGACAGGGACCCAAAGTTTGTAGGACATTTTTGTCATACCCTATGGAAGAAATTGGGGACAAATTTGGCTATGTCATCAGCATACCATCCTCAATCAGATGGACAAACTGAGGTCACAAATAGGTCTCTAGGGAACCTGCTAAGATGTTTAACAAAGGAGTATGGGATTGCATGGGATTCAATCCTTCCACAAGTAGAGTTCTCATACAATGACTCTGTCAATAGAAGTTCAAGACTTAGTCCTTTTCAAATTGTCTATGGCTCACATCCAAGAGGAGTTTTAGAGCTGAGAAATATCCCTGCTATTGGTCCAAAAAATGCACAAGCTAAAGACTTTGCAGAGGCAATGAGGAACATACACCAACAAGTCAAGGATAGGTTGCATCAAAGCTCCATCAAGTACAAACAAGAAACAGACTCCAAGAGGAGAGATGTTAAATTTAAGGTAGGAGATATGGTAATGGATCATCTCAAGAAAGAAAGACTACCCAAAGAGAAGTACACCAAACTGATGATGAAGAAGATAGGACCATTTAAAATTATGAAAAAGTGTGGCAACAATGCATATAGGCTGGAACTGCCTCCTAACATTGGCTTGTCTCCAATCTTCAATGTAGCTAACCTGTACCCTTACAAAACTCCTGCTGTTGATAGTTCAAATTCAGGCACTGAAGATCCACCATAGGTCCAAGAGCTGCAAGATCTACCATTGGAAAAGAAACCTAAGATTGACTGCATACTAGACAAGAGGATATCCAAACAAACAAGAAGATCAAGCTACTATGAGTACTTAGTTAAGTGGAAAGATCATCCAAATGAAGATGCAACATGGCTTACACCTACAGATATGAAGAAGCTTGGATTCAACCTCAAGGATACCCAAACTCAAGGGACTTGAGTTAATTTCTGTCTTAGGGAGTATGGTGCAGAGCACCCTCCACTGGTAGGAATTTGTCTTGTTTTGTTAGTGTTTGTAATAAATAGGATGGATCCAAATAGATCATCCTAATTTTGGTTTGGAATCCTGATGTGTGATCAAGGATCTTTTGGCAAAGTTATAAGCCTAAGATACCTTAGGTCACAGGGTTCACCTAGGTAGTGACAAATTGCTAGGTTAGATTTGTGATGTTTTAAAGGTTAATTTTAGAGTCATTTGATTTTAAATAACTTTTTGATAGGTTTTAATTTCAAAAATAAATGATAAACTCTATCAGGTTCATAAAATTGCAAAAATGCAATAAAAAGTTACTGTTGCAACTTTCTAAAAGTTGCTCGAGAGATTGGAATTGGAAACCCAAGAGTCAAATGGGTTCTCCAATCATTATACCTTCATTTTTAAGGTTATATATTCTTAAAATTTTGAACCATAATGGAGAGAAAAGTGATTTTTGTATACTGACACCCTAAATGAAGAATTTCAATCAGTTTTGTGCCATTTCTCAAAATTGTACGAACATGTACAGTTTTATAGATCCATGATTTGCATGTGAGAATATTGTATTTCATGTTAGTGAACATTGGTGTTGATTTGAAGAGGTTTTAGTTTCAATTGTTAAAGTTATTTCATTTTTTCTCCAAACAGTCCATGAAGCAAGCTTTTTCCAGGGCCCTGAACACAAATGGAGACCTAACTTGCATTCTAGCTCTGGGTTTACCCTAGGAATTTGGAAGATGCAAGTTAGGTCCATGTATCAATGGATTCTAAAGGCTTTTTCATTGGTTCAAAGGGAAAGGCCTTCATGCATCAGGCCCTAGTCTGAATTTTTGAGAAGATTCAATCTAGCTAGTAGGAGAAAGTTGTAAATGAGTGCATAGATTAGTTAAATGAATGAAGTAAGAGTGGTTTTGAGTCATTTGAGGTTGGAGAAGAACATTTGGAGCATTTTACCAGTTCCAAGAACCCTATACCTCACACTTCCTTTGTAAACCAAGCCTAACTAGGCTAATTAGGTCTGTGTACAAGGTGAGAGTTAGGTGGTGTTGGATTGGAGTTGGAAGACTAGGATTTGGGATCTTACATAACTTCCAAATGGGTGTCTGAAAATTCCCTGATTGTCTCAAGATAATAAGTTGTTCAAAAGTTAGAGTAGAAAACCTCTATTGGGAAGGCTACAAGGAAAAGTGTGTGCAGGTCTAGTTTGCTATGGTACAGTCTTGATGGGAACAAACCAATTTTTATTTCAAAGGCCTTAGGTCATATGGGGACCATCTACATGCTTAGGAGTGGTTAGGAAGTCCACTGGTGAAGAGTTTCAACAATAAGTTGCTTTTAGGCCTAGTTTCCCTAAGGCCAAAAAGGAATTGAACTCTGATTGAGTGTCTAACTTTGAAAAAAGAGGTTATTGGGATAGAAACACATTTAATTGATTATGTTACACCATCCTAAGAGATTGGGAATACCCTTAAGTCATTATAGTTGATTGGTGAATTGTGGGAGTCAAGTGAAGGGCAGACTACTTTCTTGCTATTGTATGCACCGTAAAATGGTCACCTAGACTTTGGGCCCCCAGTCAACAATTTATCAAATACCTGAATCAATATTTTCAAAAATCAACATTTTATCAATTATATCAATTTCCTTGATCAAATCCTATTTTCATCATTTTCGATTATTTGTCTTGGGCTAACCATTTTATCCTAAAGTCTTTATTTATTTAAAATGAATATTTCCTCCCCTTTTAATAAATAAAAAGACCCCACTTTTCCTCTTATCCTAAGTTGCACAAATAAAGCATTATTCTTATTTTATAAAAAAGAGAAAAGCACTTTTTGTCTTATATGGACACAAAAGTCAACTCTTATTTTCTCATTGGAGGATATTTGTGCACATGGATTTCTCCTCTTTGATGCTCCACCATTGATTAAATCTTTTGTCTCTTAATGTCCATGGTCCATTCCTTTTCATTTCCTATAAAAGAAGAGCTCTCTTCTTATTTGCATATCCATCTTTTGAATACTAATGTTATGCTGCAGGTTTTCTAGGTGATTTTGGAGCTTTGGAGATTTGGAGCATTCTTGGCTTTCATATTTACATGTTATTATAGTTTCATTTCTTGAATTTTAGTTTTATTATCATGACATTAATAGCTTAGTTTCCCTTATGCTTTAGATTACTTCATCTAGTTTAATTAGGAAGGCTTGGTAATACTTGCATCTTTCCTTTTCATAGCATAGCTTGTATTTTCATTTCCATAGCTTACCTTGCATCTCTCATTTCTAACTTGCATATTCATCTTAATCTAGTTGCATTTTTATTTTATACTAATTCTTGGAGATATTGGCATTCTTGTCCTTGTCTTTATTTGAATCTCTCATTGTGTGGTTGACTAGCAAGGTCATTAGCTTAATAGCTCTAGCTGAGAGAAAACTTAAAATAATCTTGCAACTCCATGCATAGAGAGCTCTAGGTCGCTATTGAAGGTTTCCCTTTCATGGATTTCCTTTGATGTAATGATTTAGAGAAGTGCACCATTTGAGTGTATATGTTTTTGGTGCCTACCATGGGGCAACCCACTTTTACATGCTGGTTTTGATTATTTTTGGAGCTAACCCCCTTGTGCAGATTTGCTTGGAGACTAAAACCCTATATTTTCAAATATTTAATCATATCTCCCAAATGGCTTGGTGTCTTGGTCTAAAATTATTTTTTTAGGTTGGAAATATATTAGAGAAGCTTCAATAAAAAATTCAGAATTTTGTGAGGTATTTTCAATTTTGTATAATTTTTTCTTGATTTTTCATAAAAAATTAATTTTCAACATAAATTAGCATATTTTTTAGAAAATTTTATAGTTTCAAAAATCTCTTCTAATTTCATAGGGGGTCCATTCTTTGTGATTTGAATTTGGATGCAATATCATATCTCAAATAATTGATTTACAAAAAGTGGTCTATTTTCATAAAATAGGTCTCTAGGGCACAAATGAAGAGATTTTTTTGAAATTTTTACATTTTTGGAAACTTCTCTATTTTTTGATAGAGATCTCTTTTCTGCATTTTGGGTTTAGGGTCTGAATTCATGTGGTATAAGTCCAATCTTGTTGACAAGGTCAAAAATCAAAATTAAAAAAAAGGGTATTTGATGATTAGCATGCACTTATTTTTCACATGGTTCAATGCATGATGTGAGTTTTCATTTGGATTATTTTCTAGTTATTATTACTTCTAATAATTGATTTTTAGATCTAACCACCTTAGGGTTTGCATAAGTTGAGTATACATTGCATATCTTGTTTGCTTGTTTGCTTGTCTTGTTCATTGGAAGGTTCATGGCTTGCTTTCATGGAGATGCTTAACAAAAAAACAAAAATGAGGTAAAATATACTAAGCGTGTTGCTTTCGACTTGAGATATTTTGTTACATCTCTACAACATTTGGATTTTAGAAATAACAATGAACCTCTCATGTGTTTGGCTTGAGTGTTTACATGCTTTCATAGAACACATTTCAATTGATGCTCTTAATGGGAAATGAATAAACATAGATTTGCTTTCATACAAGTTTGTGTAAGTGAATGCTTGTGTTTACACCTTAAGTAATTCTTGGTTCCAATATCAAAAATCTCATTGAGTAATTTAGGGCATGGATTTATTCCTTGTTTACATGAAGAGTTAAATGCACCACTTTGTGGACTCATTTCATGTTTACTTAGAAAGTTAAATATTCCATGGTTCAAACCCTTTTGCGCTTGTGAGTAGTATTGATAAGCAATCTTAGAGTACTTTTGATTGATCTTGTTAGCTAAATTGGGTTGTTGGACTCACTTTTTTGAATCACCCATCATTCAACCCTTTGGATGCAATCCCAGCACCATATTCAGGGGATGGGTCTACCTAAAAAAGCGTTAAGTGCTCCACAAAGTTTTTCCCATTTTGTGCTTTCTTGATCTCATTAGTGTTCTAAGGTGTGGAATCACTTTGAGTTTGTGTGAGGAGTTAAATGCACCACTTTGTGGACTCACCTCACGTTCACTTGAAGAGTTAAATGTACCACCTTTAGTGCTTTCGAATACTTTTGATAAAGAATTGCTTACTTTTTATTTTTAGAAGGCCTACTTGAGGACACATCACCTCAAGGGATGACCTTAACTCCTATGTTCTGGCAGAGTATAAATAGCAGGTGGTGAATTGAAAAACACCTCTCTTGGGAATGAGTTAGATATCACTCTTGGCTAAGCCTCAAAGAACTTTATACCTTTGAGAAGTGAAGGAGGAGATTTGGGTTACCGTCTCCCACCGACTGTGTGATTTTAGATTCTTCTCATCTATGGATTTGGGTCTCACGTACCTTGCATATATTGAGGACTCCCTTTAGAAGAGATATGTATAGCCTTGTAGACAGCTTGCTAGGATGTTGTTGTGTTTTAAGTGCCTGCTAAAACATTCTCAAGAACATACACAAGTAGTTCTTAAGGAGTAGAAATACTAAGTCACTATTCTTGCTCATGTGCAAGGTTGCTTTGCCCCTTACTCATTGTTTGAAGACAATTGCTTGCTTGAACTCCTTGATTGCTATCTTATATGCTTGATCAATCAGTTGATATACTTGATCTTTTAAAACAAACACCAACTGAGTTCCTGAGTTGTCAAACTTGTTGTCTTGCAATCCGAAGCTGATTCAAGCCATTTTTAATATTCCTTGGTCAGTCCAGATCTTAGATCTTAAGTGCTATGACATGTTGCTCAACATCCAAATGAATTGAAATGGTTTCAATTTGCACAAAATGACTCTTGGTCACCTTTCTTCCGCTTCTTCCATGTCTTCCTAGTCTCCCATTTTCATCCTTTTTCTTCTTTCTTCATAATTCTTCCTAAATTCTTCATGTCTTCTTGATTCTTTTCCTCTTATTTTCTAGTCTACCTTCTTCTATTCATCAATTCTTTCACTTCCATGCTTGATTCCTCCTCGTCTAGAACCATGAATTTCAACTATCTTGTTATGGAACCTCTCTTGAGAATAGATGATCTTGAACTCATTGCTCAATTTGAAGAATTTTATTCCTCCAATAGTCCTTCTGGATATCTCATGGGTGACAAACTTAAGGAACAAATAAAAGAAAAGATGATTAAATTAGATGCCTTTTCTAGGATCATAGACATGATCATATCATGACCTCCTTCTTCCAAACATTCTTCATCATCTAAGTCTTCTCATCATTCCTCACATTCTTCATCTTCCAAATCTTATCATGACTCTTCTAAACATTATTCAAATTCCTCATTATCCAAGTCTTCTTCTTCCACTAGGTCTTCATTTTCCTCTTCTTCAAGATCTCATTCCTCTTCTACTTCTCCCAAGAGTCTTACTTCTCTTCAGAAGACATACCATAATGAGCAATGTGATGATAGCTATGACACCTCTATTCCTAAGAGTCCTCCTCGTCATGT
Organism: Chamaecyparis obtusa; assembly: GCA_027943335.1. Taxonomy (NCBI): domain Eukaryota; kingdom Viridiplantae; phylum Streptophyta; class Pinopsida; order Cupressales; family Cupressaceae; genus Chamaecyparis; species Chamaecyparis obtusa. Next base: position 24,913 of record BSBK01009998.1, on the reverse strand, counting down.
GCTTAGGCTTACTAAAGGGTCATCCTATTGGATAGATTGTGATGTCGATCCCTATGATTCTGATTTTGAAAAAGACTTTGATGATTTTTGTGAACAATACCTTGATAATGATCCATCTACTACTGCTGAGGACTATAAAATGCACCATGTTGATTGGAAATGTAAATATTATAAGAATCCTTCCTCTAAGAAATCTCATGCTGAAGATAAAAATGAAACTCCCAAGCAAGATTATGTTAATGATGAACCTTTGTCTCATGATAGTTCCCTTCCATCCTCTATTTCCTCCAATGCCCATACATCTCCTAAAGCTTTTTAATCTTTCACAAATCCTTCATCCAACAAAAGTCCTAATGCCTTTCATGTAATTCCCTATAGTTATCCTCAAGGGCTACCTCTTAAAGAAACTCAAGCTAACCTTCACTTGGCTGCAAATACTTTCAATAATGCTAAAACTAAAGAGCCTAAGCCTTTATGTGCTATAATGCTTACTTCAGCTAGTCCTTCACCATCTTTTCCAAAGTCTTCCATACAATTCCAACATGCTTCCTTGTCCTTAGAAGTGGCTTCATGTCAAAAGGACTCTAAAAATGATAAAGAAAAGAACATAAAGAAAGATAAAGATAAAGAACCCTCCATGTCATCCAATCCTATTCATGATGTCTCTCATTCATTTCATGGTTCTTTTGATCCTTTACACCCTTTCTCACTCATTCCACCATGTCTTAAATCTTCTCCTAAGCAAGATCAAACTACTACTTACATTGTTGAGCTTATTGACAATCAAAATAACCTTACTACACTTGCACTTTCCAAAGATGATACTTCTATTAAGGTTATTAAAAATGGTGTTATTACTTCCAATGTTGAGCCTATTGAAAATCAGGAGAAAAATGATATGTTTATGCTATCCAAAGCTCCTTGTCAAAATCAAAGTCTTCCATCTTCTTGTTCTACCACTCCATGTTTGCTTCCATTTTCTACTCTTCCTAAGTCTTTGCAAGCTTTGAACAATCCTATCAAAGAAGTTTCTCCTATTCAAGATGTTCATGATCCTATTGCAAATCCTAATGCTCACTCTAAAGATGCTGATGTCCTTGGTTGTCTTATAGATGTTGATGAACTTATTGATTATCCTTTTGTATCTTCCACATCTATCCTTGGACCTCCTCCACCAATACTAAGGCCTTCATGTCTTCCTTCCATCTTGGGTCCTTATGTCCCTTCACTTTCCCCTCCTAATTCTCCTAATTCATCATCCATTTTGGGTCCTTACGTTCCTCCATCTCCTATCTTTCTTCAAGATCAACATAGATGCATACCCTTGAATCCTTTTCATCCACCCACCCATCTAAACTAGTCATATTCCCCTTCTTCTTCCACAAGTCCCAAGTCTTTTGGAAGTAAGTTGAATGTTCAATACAAAAAAAAGAAGCAATACAAGAATCCATAAAAATAAAAAAGATCACCATGTCTCCTCTAATTGACATGGATACATAAAGTCAAAAGAGATATCTAAGAAGAAAACTGTTAGAGTAGTCTTATGTTAGCTAATAATTAAATCATTTAATTATTAGTTTATCATACTCTAGGCTTAAGTTTCACTTAGGCGCTTTATAATTCTTTAGGGTTTTAGCCTTTAGGGTTTCGTGTTTCCTTTTATAAGGATTCACTTCTTTCATTTCAATAAGGAGATTATATTATTTTCATCATTATTAATAGAAGCTTATTTCTGGCAACATGGTTTTGCAGTCTCTGGCCTTTTGGCCGCCATAGCTTTCTGTCTTTTTGCTTCTTCTTTGTGACAGTCTTGCATGCAGGTGTTCTTGGGATGATTTGGGTTTGTCAAATCTAACATGGTATCAGAGCTCTCCTGTTGTTCGCTGTTCGAGTTTTATTGAAGCACAGAGGGTTTCAGAAGTTTTTTTGTGGATCTGGGGGGGAGCCGAAATTTGGCTCACCTTGGGCAAAAACGGACACCACCATTATGTCCGGAAGGCCCAAGAACCCCTAAATCCATATAAAACTTGTCCATTTTGGACACAGTGGCATCTGAGGCAAAATTTTTTTGCATACCAAGGCCGTACGGCCCTGGCACGCACTCCGAGACGGCGATTTTTCAAAAAAATTATTAAATTTTTTTTCACGGGGCGGCCTCCCGGGCGCCACCCAGTGGCCACCCGGGCGCCACCCCGCGGCCTCCGCCGAGCCGCTGGCTCCTCCGCGGCCCGCCCAGCCCCGCCTCCCGGCTCCGCCGCCCTCCGCCTCCCGGCTCCGCCGCGGTCCGCCAGGCCCGCCCAGCCGCCGCCCGGCCCGGCCGCCACCCCGGCTCCGCCGCCCCCGCGGCCTCCGCTCCTCTGCGCTGCCCGCTCCTCTGCGCTGCCTCCACTCCGCGGCCCCAGCTGCCTCCCGGCCCCGCTCCGCCACCGCTCCCCCAGTGGTGGCGGCCTTTTATGCAGCCCCCGCGGCCCTCTTTTGCCTAGCGGCCGGTCATATGACCGACCAGGCGCTGCGGCCCAGCCCCCGGAGCACGCCATGCGTCCGGGGGCCTATTTTTTTTAGCCCCTGGGGCTTAAAACTTGCCTTGGTGGGTATTTTGGGGGTACCTGGGCCTTTTTCGCTCTATAGGGAGCATACGGGGGTCTTTTTCTGACTTCCATATATCGTCGGAAAGCTCTTTCCGAGCTCTTTTCAATGGTGGAGGTTAGGGTTTTTGGTTCCACCGTTTCAATAGTGTTTTTTGCTGTTGAAGTCTGATGTCTCTTTTTGCCTTCCGGGAGTCATATCTGGCTCATCCGGACTCCTTTTTTGGCAAATGAGATATCGTCGGAAAGCTGATTCTGTGTACTATTCAGTGGCAGAGGTATTTCTTCTAGATTCTGCTCCAAGTTTTCACTCCTCTGAGTTATGCAGTTTATGCCCTCTGGTGGTGTGCTTGGTTCTACAGGTCCGGGGATCTCTTCTTCTGGTTTCTTAGTGCACTCTTCTTTCTGACTTCTGAGCTTGCATGCTCTTTCTGATGCATCTTTGTTCTGTAAACGCACTGAGATAAAGTTCCCTCTTCTGCATTTCTGGGATTTTTTTTCACCTGGTTCAGTTTTAGTATTCGCACTCAGTTATAAAGTGCCATGGGGGGATTCTGATGCATTTGCCACTATAGGCGCATCTACTTTTGTCAAGTGAGCATACCTTCCACGACATTAGCCCATGTAGACTGTGTCTATGACACCGCCCTTTATCCTGTGTGTGTGCTTCTGTTGCACTGTTGGTGTTCCTGGTTCTTCTTCTGCAGCTGTTTCTGGCATCGCATTTCAGTGTTCCTGTCACCTCTCCCAGTTCAGCATTATGGGGGGGTTCACCTGTTGGTTCTATTGCTTCCTTGGTTTGGTTGAGTGATCTACGTATTCAGTTTTTGTTCCTATGTACTAGGCGGATGCAGTGGCTAGGCACCTATGCATTTCGGTGAGATGGATCATCTACTATATAGACACTCATTCATTCCTTTTTTGGAGGTCACCTCTTCGATTGATCAGCTCTTCAGACACTTGTCTTCTCTACCTGGTCATGCACTTCAGTGGGGGTTCCAGCAGTATCTTCTGACAGAGTTTTCAGACATGCTTCAGAGGAGCTTCTTGCTCTCTTCTTGTTCCTTTCTCTGGGACATCTTTTGCTTTATGTTTTGGGTACCTGATCAGGCCTAGTTGCCGGGACCCATCTTTCCTGCTTTCTGCAGTAGTTTAGCTTTTTTTTCTTCTCCCTAAGTTACACTTAAGGGGGGGTGTTAGAGTAGTCTTATGTTAGCTAATAATTAAATCATTTAATTATTAGTTTATCATACTCTAGGCTTAAGTTTCACTTAGGCGCTTTATAATTCTTTAGGGTTTTAGCCTTTAGGGTTTCATGTTTCCTTTTATAAGGATTCACTTCTTTCATTTCAATAAGGAGATTGTATTATTTTCATCATTATTAATAGAAGCTTATTTCTGGCAACATGGTTTTGCAGTCTCTGGCCTTTTGGCCGCCATAGCTTTCTGTCTTTTTGCTTCTTCTTTGTGACAGTCTTGCATGCAGGTGTTCTTGGGATGATTTGGGTTTGTCAAATCTAACAAAAACTACAAGACAAGTATGGGTTCCAAAATACATCATTGAAGATATTCTCTCTAAATCATCAAAAAGAAATGAAAAGCCTAAGGCTATATGGATTCCAAAGTCTCTCTTGAAAGAGTCTAATATTGAACAAAAAGTGAAGTTGACATTCAAGCTTCCAAAGGCTTCTGCCTCATCTTCTTCCAAAAACATTCTTCCATTCCATGTGCCTCAACCACAACCTCTACTAAATATTCACTATATTCCTTCACGTGTTCCTTCATTCACATTTTCTCCATCCTCTTGTCACACTTCAAGGTGTGTGTTGATGTTGATCTTGCCTTCCTTTCCATCTACCCTTTCACAATCCTTCCATTCATTATCCTTCTACCTTCTATCCTTTTTCCTCATTTTCCTATTCCTCCTATCTTCCAACCTCACTCGCTTTACATAAAACCTTATCCTCCATTTTTCGCTTCCATCTTCCTTTCGCTATTAGCATCTTTGAGCATATCATTTTGAATCCTTGACATATCATGGTTTATCCTTTCAATGAGCATTATCTAAAAAGCTTGCCTTCTTCCAAAAAATAAAATTTTTAAAAATAGAAAAATAGAAAAATTCAAAATAGAAATAAAAAAAAAAAAAATTGAAAATGTGCCTTGGTGGAAACCTAGAAATAGGTGCCTTGGTAGAAAAAGTAAAGAGAAATAAATTCATCCTATGGTGAAAACCACTCCTTTGTGGTGCCTTGGATAAGTACCATGATGAAAACCTAACAATCAAGCATTATGTGTAGTTCTTCTACATGTTTCATCCATTTCATCTTCGCTCTTTGATCTTGACAATGTTGACCTATGCACGAACATTTGGCTATCTTGTGAGCTATCTTACGATGATCTTGCTTTCATTCCTTTCATGTTTAGCCTTCATATTCATTTTCCTTCATTCCTTTTAGCCTATCGCTATCCTCTTCCCCTTTGGTCTTGATCTAATAAAAAAGAGTAAACATGATGATATGAAGCCTCTTGACATGTCTACTCCTTTGGACTGCATCCTTTCCTTCTTTTGCATTACGCTTTTATGACTTATCCTATGCTGGCCTTTCATTGCTTTTCCAAATGTACTTTACATGACAATTTTTTCCCTAGCTTGGGTACTCTTGAGGAGTTTGACCTTGAGGATTTCTTCCCTCCATTCACCTTCATTCTCCTTTCCTCCATCTCATTCACTAGCTTGCCATCCATCTTGTCCCTCACCTTGCTAGACATTGGGACTACATGATGTGATTTTTGCTTGACAGTTTGATGCCCATTCTGTCTGGGGGCATCCTTTGTACATACTTATTGGTCCTAAAAAAATTCTTAAAAAAATTCATATATGATGCTGAAAAAATTCTAAAAAGCATAAAAAGTACTGAAAAAATGAGCATCCTAGTGAAAACCTAGCAATAGGTGCTTTGATGTATCTCTAAAAAAATTATATATTTCAAAAATACCAAAAAAATCAAAAAATTCAAAATCCCAAAAAAATAGTCACACCACCCCAATTGTGTTTTTCAACACTTCCCTAGTGTCAAGTGTTTCTGAACACTTATCAGATATCCTACCCATAGTCTTGAATGATGTAATATCTCCCACTAGCAGATACGATACTCAAAGTTTGATTCTATGACCTACACACACGCACTTAAACACTTGACTCACTGAGACTTGATTGACTTTATTTTCTTTGTGTGCTATCTATGATGATTTCTTTGATGAGTTTTATCTCCCTATGATAGTTTTTGATGATGCATAGCTAGAAGACTGAGGGAATGAGAACATGTTTTATCTCTTTATCTGCTTGTGGGTATGTTTTGTTGGTCCTTACTGTCATTAGCATTTATGCTTGATCCACTTGACACCTAGGATCTACAAGGTATTATCCTTGAATATTTTATGTGAGTACATGCTTATAGCCATCTTGACCTTCTTATGTCCCGATGCTAGCATAATCTCGCTATATCAAAATTAGGTAATCTCACTACACTAGTCATCTTGACCTATATGTCTTTGGTGCCTAGGTGAGATTCCCACATTCTTATTTGATATAGATCATATTCATATACCCATAGTCATACTATTGTGTATTGTATGATCTTATGATGCTACAAATAAAGCTTGATGATGATTATTAGATGTCTATTGGCATTGTGACCTTGCAAGTCAACCACTTTTTCATAGTAGCTTGCATTTTTAGGTTCATGTTAGTTAGTTTTGCATCTTGCATATGGAGAAAGCTCTCCTTTTATCTTTCATGGACTTTTTGGTCAACTGCGCTCACCTTTCGTTTTCTCAATCATGTCTTTCACATCACATCCTTTTCATCCCTTTTATAGCATTTTGACTTTTTGACCTAATTTTCAAAACACCTTGAAATTGCACAAAAATTGCACCCCTAGCTAATTTTGACATCCTGGACCCATTTTCAGACTTGAAATCAAAATCTGAGTTAATCTTGATAGTCAAAATCATATTTCACAATTTCACCATCTTCTGCATAGTTGGCTGACCTTTTGAGGCCTGATCCTTTGATCTTCGCTGGGGCATCTTCATTTCGTCAGCCCCATCTCTTTCAAACTTCTAGTCTTTCATTCATTTTTCACTTACTTCATCTCTCTAAGGTTTGACTTTATCTTTATCCTATATCTTTTCAGTCAAATTGGAGCATATCTTCACTGCTTGGTGGTTATCCTATCATCTTTCATCTTTGATTATGATTTCATTATGATTTGATCATCTTCTATCAATCTGTTGTTCTCCTCTACCTAATTTCAATTTTGATTCTGAGGGGGCAGTACCTATTGGATTTAATCCTTGATTTTCTTTATTCAGCTATCTTTTTATGAGCTTTCATTCAGCTTGAGATTTTTATCTCTTATTTTAGATGTGATCCCAAAATGAACTCATGTCCAGAATCTCTTGTTTATTTTTGTCTAGGCATGTTCCCAAAATGAACACACGTTTGAGTTGTTTTGTGATCCCAAAATGAACTCACATTTCAATTCTTCTTTGACTATATGTGTTCCTAAAATGATGACACATTAGTCAAAGAGGGGAAAATGTATGCACCCTAAAATGGTCGCCTAGACTTTGAGCCCCCATTCAGCAATTTATGAAATCCCTGAATCAATATTTTCAAAAATCAGCATTTTATCAATTATATCAATTTCCTTGATCAAATCCTATTTTCATCATTTTCTATTATTTGCCTTGGGCTAACCATTTTATCCTAAAGTCTTTATTTATTTAAAAAGAATATTTTCTCCCCTTTTAATAAATAAAAAGCCCCCACTTTTTCTCTTATCCTAAGTTGCACAAATAAAGCATTATTCTTATTTTATAAAAAGGAGAAAAGCACTTTTTGTCTTATATGGACATAAAAGTCAACTCTTATTTTCTCATTGGAGGATATTTGTGCACATGGACTGCTCCTCTTTGATGCTCCACCATTGATTAAATCTTTTGCCTCTTAATCTCCATGGTCCATTCCTTTTCATTTCCTATAAAAGAAGAGCTCTCTTCTCATTTGCATATCCATCTTTTGAATACTAATGTTATGCTACAAGTTTTCTAGGTGATTTTGGAGCTTTGGAGATTTGGAGCATTCTTGGCTTTCATATTTGCATGCTATTATAGTTTCATTTCTTGCATGTTAGTTTCATTATCATGACATTCATAGCTTAGTTTCCTTTATGCTTTAGATTACTTCATCTAGTTTAATTAGGAAGGCTTGGTAATACTTGCATCTTTCCTTTTCATAGCATAGCTTGTACATTCATTTCCATAGCTTACCTTTCATCTCTCATTTCTAGCTTGCATATTCATCTTAATCTAGTTACATTTGCATTTCATAGTGATTCTTGGGGATATTGACATTCTTTCCCTTGTCTTCATTTGAATCTCTCATTGTGTTGTTGACTAGCAAGGTCATTAGCTTAATAGCTCTAGCTGAGAGCAAACTTAAAATAATCTTGCAACTCCATGCATAGAGAGCTCTAGGTCACTATTGAAGGTTTCCCTTTCATTAATTTCCTTTGATGTAATGACTTAGAGAAGTGCACCATTTGAGTGTATATAGCTGTCACCTCTACATTAAGGAGAACCATGGAATCTAAGCTTGACTTACCCACGTATGATGGGAAGATGGATCTTGATGTTGCAATGGATTGGGTGGATGCCCTATCAAGTTTCTTTGATTGTGAAGATATCCTTGAGAATCAGAGGATAAAGATTACCAAGTCTAGACTCAAGGTCTCTGCACTTACATGGTGGAACTTCACCCAAGATGATAGAGTGAAGAGTGGAAAGAAGCAGATCACCACTTGGAAGAAGATGGTGAGAAAAATTAGGGAAGCATATGTCCCTATGGACTATGAAGTCCAACTCCATAAGAGGAGGATGAGTTTGAGATAGAAGGAGATGAATGTCTCATCATATACGGAAGAATTTCAGAGGCTTTTCATGAAGTCAAAGTTGACAGAGCCAAAATGTGTAAAACTTGCAAGGTACATGCAAGGTTTGAAGATCTCCATTCAAGACAAACTAAGTTTAACTAGTCCTACAATAGTACAACAATGTTTTTAGTTAGCATTGAAAGTGGAGGAGAAGTTCAAGAGAAAAAAAGAACAAGGAAATAGGGGTAGGGGCAGCAACAACAATAATAACTTCAATAAAAGTTTTAGAGGTAGAAGTAACTCATGGAGTAGGGGATAGTCCAGTAATAGTAGCAGACCCTCTGATCAAAATCAGTCAGAGAGGAATGAGAACAATGCTCAAGGAAACTCTAGAGGTAGGAAACCCTTTGGCAGAGGAAGAGGGAACGGTCCCTTAAGATGCTACCATTGCAATCAGCCTAGAAACCATGCTGGAAGATGTCCTGAGAAGGGGCATAGTAATCAGGGGGAAAGGAGAACTCAACTGATTCATGAAGACAACCAAGGTAGCAATCCAAATTTGAGAGATCTAGATCCAGAAGAGGGCATAAGTCTGATGATGAGGCAAAATTTCTTGCAAGTACCACAGACTGTGGAGCCATCCCAAAGAAAGAACTTATTTCGGACAAAGATAAAGTGCCAAGGAAAGGTATACAATTTACTTATTGATTCTGGTTCAACTAAAAATATGGTTTCTAAAGAAATGACACAAAAGTTAAACTTGAATAAAATCCCTCATCCTTGTCCTTATCATGTATCTTGGCTCACCAAAGGACATAAAACCTTGGTGACTAAACAAGCATTAGTAGAACTCTCCTGAGGTGACTATAAAGACAAAGTGTTGTGTGAAGTCATTGAAATGGATGCTTGCCACCTCTTGTTAGGAAGGCCATGGCAGAATGATGTGGATGCCACACACAACTATAGGAAGAATACTTACACCATAATAAAAGGAGTCACCTACACTATGAAACCATTACCAGATCAAAAAGCTAGAAAAGAGTCCACTATGGTAGATTTCAATAAGAAGGAAATGGAAAGGACATTGAGGGAATTAGATAGTGAAGGATATGTATTGGTTTTCAAACCCAAAGATAGAAGACATGCCAAGTAAAGTCAAAGAACTACTTGATAGATACAAAGAGGTAGCCACAAACGAACTGCCCTCTACCCTCCCACTCTTGAGAGATGTTACACATCAAATAGACCTCATGCTGGGTGCTTCACTACCTAACAAGGCATCTTACAAGTTGACCCCCAATCAAAATGCTGAAATCTCATGACAAATCAAGGAGATGCTAGAAAAAGGATTGATACAAAAGAGCTTAAGTCCTTGTGCTATCCCATCAGTCCTAGCACCTAAAAAGGATGGGAAATGGAGGATTTTCACAGATAGTAGAGCCATCAATAAAATCACAATCAAATATACATTCCCCATTCCAAGGATAGAAGACTTGCTAGATCAACTTGGAAATGCTGGTTACTTTTCAAAGATAGATCTCAAGTCCAGTTATCATCAAATTAGAATAAGACCAGGAGATGAGTGGAAGACCACCTTTAAGACAACTGAAGGCTTATATGAATGGCTTGTAATGCCATTTGGACTAAGCAATGCACCTAGTACATTCATGAGACTCATGAATGAAATATTCTCTGATTTTATTGGCAAATTTGTTGTTATTTATGTAGATGATATTCTAATTTTCAGCAGCAACCGAGAGCAACATTTGGACCACTTGGAGCAGGTGTGGAGAAGACTTCATGATCACAAGTTGATAATCAATTTGGAGTAGTGCACATTTATGCAAAAGAAAGTCACCTTATTGGGATTTGTCATATCCAAAGGAATGCTGAAAATGGATTCGGACAAAGTAGAAGCAATTGTAAGTTGGCCAACTCCTAAAACCCAAGGTGATGTGAAAAGTTTTCATGGTCTTGCTACATTTTATAGAAAGTTCATTAAGAACTTCAGTCATGTATGTGCTCCAATGCTGGATACAATCAAAGGGGGTAGGAAAACTAAATTTTTTTGGACTAAAGAGGCTGATGATGCTTTTCAATATCTGAAAAATAGAGTAGTGCAATATCCTATCCTAACATTGCCTGATTTTAAGAAGGTTTTCACTATGGAAATAGATGCAAGTAACCTAGCAATTGGTGTTGTCCTAAGTCAAGAAGGGAAAGCCATAGCATTATTTTCTAAAAAATTAAATGATGCAAAGAAATAGTAGTCTACTTATGATCTTGAGTTGTATGTTGTAGTACAGGCCCTCAAGAAATGGAGGCACTACCTCCTCCCTAAGGAATTTGTTGTCTACATGGAGAACCATGCTCTAAGTTTTCTGAATTCTCAAGAGAAGCTTAGTGTCAAACATATCAAATGGATGGAGCAGTTACAGTCCTATAATTTCATAATAAAGCACAAGAAAGGACAAGAAAACAAAGTTGTAGATGCTCTCAGCAAAAGAGTGGGTTTGGTAGAAGTTCAATTTTCAAGCATGGGAATTGATTCTTTGAAACACTTATATGCAGATGATTTGGATTTTGGTGAAGCCTACAAGGCTTGCACTACTATCTCTGATAGGTACCACACTAATTTCATAGAATATCTGATCCAAGATGGCCTTTTGTTTAAAGATGCCCAACTTTGTATCTTGAAATGTTCTATGAGAACTAATATCATAAAGGAGAAACACTACGGAGGTATCAGCAGTCACTTTGGCATAGAAAAGACTATAGAATTGGTGAAGAGGAGTTACCATTGGACAAAGATGATTGTTGACATCAAGAATTTTTTTTAGTATTGTACAATCTGCCAACAAGCCAAAGGAGCCACTACAAATCAAGGACTCTATCAGCCCTTATCGGTACCTTCTAGACCATGGGAATCAATATCCATGGACTTCGTCATCGGTTTACCAAGAACAAAGTAGGGATTTGATAGTATTTTTGTAATTGTGGATAGATTCAGCAATATAGCACACTTCATCCCTTGCAAGAGAACCAATGATGCTTCTAACATTGCACAACTCTTCTTTAAAGAAGTGGTTCAACTTCATGGACTGCCTAAGACTATAGTTTCTGACAGAGATGTTAAGTTTCAAGGACACTTTTGGTGAGCACTCCACAAGAAATTGGGCATGAATCTAACATATAGTTCAGCATATCATCCTCAAATGGATGGCCAAATAGAGGTAGTAAATAGATCTTTGGGAAATCTATTATGGTGCCTCACCAAGCAGCACTCATAGAGTTGGGATGTCATCTTGCCCTAGGTAGAGTTTGCATTCAATGACTCTATCAATAGGTCTAGTGGCAAAAATCCCTTCCAAACTATTTATGGGCTGCACCCTAAAGGACCATTGGAACTTATTGATTTACCTTCAGACTTTAAAGTGAGTGCCCAATGTGAAGAGTTTGCAGATTTCATTTCACAAGTGCATAAGGAAGTAAAACAAAAACTTGAACACACCACTCTCAAGTACAAGATAAATGCTGATAAAAGAAGAAGGGAAGTACACTTTCAGATAGGGGATAAAGTTTGGGCTTACCTTAGGCCAAAAAGACTTCCTAAAGGCAGCCATACCAAGCTTCACATGAAGAAAATCAGACCATGTATAGTCCTGCATAAGATTGGTGAAAATGCATATGAGATATCTCTTCCCCCTACACTCTTTATTTCTCCTATCTTTAATATTGCAGATCTTACTCTTGTGAAAGGTGATGTAGGTACCTCTGACACATAGGATAGTGCTGATATCTCTCAAGATGACACCTATGTTACCAACCTCTCACCAAGAACACCAGTTCACCTAGAGAAGATCTTTTCCATGAGGGAATGGAAGAAGAC
>BSBK01009998.1:0-7500 GCA_027943335.1 Chamaecyparis obtusa | reverse complement strand
TTTGATAGCTTTGCATTTAGTTGCTTCGTAGACTCCTCTCTTCCCCACCAAATAAGTGGACATAGGTTTTTAACAACAACGACAAACACCCAAACTGGTTCAAAACCAGTTGGGTCGTTGAGACAACCAACCGAAGAATGGTACTAGAATGAGACCAGCGGGTACCGCTAACAAGATGAAAACATGAAGTCCCACGAAACACATCAAAACAACTTTTAAAGAAACAAAACACAACCAAAAGAGTCCAATGGACTAAGAATCATTGTTTATAAAGATACCAAAGAATTCTTGACCATACAAAATGGACGAAGGAAGTGTAACTTATTCCCTTTATTACAACACCAACTAAACAAAAGAAAAGCCAAACCAAAATCCTTGTGGACTAAGACTCCACAGCTTATAGGCATGCTGTGGTAGTCATGACCACACAATAGGAGAGAGATGCTCATAAATGATCAAACTCAAATTATTACAAACCAATTAAACTAGAACTATCCTATTGCCATGGGTGCCCTGCACCATGCTCCACAGGTAGGAAAACTCAAGTCCCTTGAGTTGGGACTGTGGGGAATAGAAAAACCCAACTTCTCAACAACGTCAGTAGACAACCATGTAGCATCTTCAATTGGTCTGGATTTCCACTGCACTAAATGTTCATAATAGGTATGATGCCAGGTCTTACGTGCCACACGAGTGTCCAAAATGTGATCAATCTCTAAAGGAGGTGTCTTCAGAAGTTTGGAAAGCTATGTATCAATAGTAGAATCAGCAGCACCTACATTCAGAAGGTTGTCAATAGAACCTTTGTACAAATAGAGATCAGCAACATAAAAATTGGAGACAAATGAATATCCGGTGGAAGATCAATTTGGAAAGCATTAGGACCACTACGTTTTAGAACCTTAAAAAGGTCCAATTTTCTTGGCCATAAGCTTTGTATAATGACCCTTAGGCAACCATTCTTTCTTCAAATGGACCATGACCAAATCCCCAACATTGAATGTTACATCTTTCCTCCTTTTTATCTGCATGAGTTTTATATATTGAAAATTAGAATGCTGAAGCTTGTCCTTAACCTGATCCTGGATATCCTTCATAACATTAACAAAATCATCAGCCCAAAGCACTAGGCTTTTCCAAACAATTAACATCCCTTAACTCCAAAAATGCCATGAGGATGAACCCCATAAACAAATTGAAATGGAGTCTTCCCGGTACTACGGTTCACTGAATCATTATAGGAAAAACTCAGCCTGAGCAAAACTGAATCCCAACTTACACCATGCTCTTGTGTCAAACATCTTAAAAGATTACCAAGGGACCTATTGATGACCTCAGTCTGCCCATCAGCTTGAGGGTGATATGCTGAAGATAAAGAAACATTAGTCCCCCAACTTCTTCCATAAAGTTCTCCAAAAATGACCCAAGAAACTTAGGATCTCGATCGGATATGATTGACAAAGGCAAACCATGCAAACGTACTACCTCCTTAAAGAATAATCCAGCAACATGAGATGCATCATGAGTAGTCTTACATGGAATAAAATGAGCCATTTTTGAAAACCGATCTACTACCCACAATATGCTGTCATAATGGACTTGGTTCTAGGAAAACCGAGCACAAAATCAACTAACTAGAATCCCATGGTTTAGAAGGAATGGGCAAAGGTTTGTAAAGACCAGCATTAGAGGAATGACCTTTAGATTTTTGAATATCAAACAAGTTTCAACAAATTTCCTAACATCCATTTGCAACTTAGGCCAATAATAAAACCTCTTGACTGATTTCTAATGTTTTATCCAAACCAAATGACCTGCCAAGCTGCCACAATGTTTTTTCCTTTATAATATTTTCCTCATTGATCCTTTTGGAACACAAAGTAAACCACCCTTGAAAAGCAGTCCATTTTGAACCAAATAATCAAAAAATTTAGTATGATACCTTGCTGTCATATCCAAACAAACCTGATAAATTTCTTTGAAATCTTCATCCGTAGCATTACATGGATACCATAGCTCCTAAACCAGCACTTTCCATTGCATAGACTGAATAGTAAGAGTCCTCCTACTCAAAGCATCTGCCACCTTATTAGTAACCCCTTTCTTATGTTTAATGCTAAAAGTGTAGGCCTGCAAAAACTCCATCCATTTGACGTGTCTATGGTTAAGTTTTTCTTGTCTATTCAGAAAACTAAGTGCATGGTTATCCGTAAAAAACAATAAATTCTTTTGGCAAAAGATAATGTCTCCATTTCCTTAATGACTGAACCATAGCATAGAGTTCAAGATCATAAGTAGAATACTTTTGTTTTGCTTCATTTAATTTCTCACTAAAGAAGGCTATGGGTCTACCATCTTGACTAAGAACCCCCACCAATAGCCTTATTACTAGCATCACATTCAACAACAAAAAACTTTATGAAAATCCGGTAAAACAAGCACTGGCTTGTTCTGATATTTTCCTTTTCAGCAATTCAAAAGATTCATTGGCCTCTTTAGTCCATTGAAAAACACATTTTCTTCCACCTTTAATAGTATCAATAAGTGGAGTACAAATACCACTAAAGTTTCAAATAAACTTCCTTAGAAGCTGCATAAACCATGAAAACTTTTTACTCCGTAGCTGTCGTAGGTGCTGGCCAATTTAGAATGGCTTCTACCTTTGAAGGATCCATTTTCAGACTGCCTTTTGAAATTACAAAACCCAAGAACACAAGTTCTTCCTGCATGAATGAGCACTTCTCCAAGTTTATCCTCAAGCCTTCTTCATGAAGCTTCCTCAAGACCTGATCCAAATGCTGCAAGTGTTCCTCTTTGCTGCCACTAAAAATTAGAATATCATCCAAATATACAACAATAAATTGATGAAGAAAAGGTTTCAGCACTTCATTCATTAAACACATAAAAGTACTAGGAGCATTTGGTAAACCAAAGGGGCATAACTATCCATTCAAACAAACCCTCATTAGTTTTGAAAGCGGTTTTCCATTCATCCCCTTCACGTATCCGGATTTGATGATAACCACTTTTGAGATCAATCTTAGAATAGTACTTTGCACCTCCTAAACAATCCATGAGATCTTCCATTCTAGGCATGGGAAACTAGTATCTAATAGTAATCTTATTAATGGCTCTAGAATCTGTACATAACCTCCAAGTACCTTCTTTCTTAGGAGCAAGGACTGCTGGGACAGCACATGGGCTAATACTTTTTCTTATGTAACCTTTGTCTAACAACTCTTGGATTTGTCTTGCAACTTCAGCATTTTGTTCAGGAGTTAGTTTGTAGGATGCCTTGTTTGGTAGAGTAGCCCCCGGAATCAAATCAATACAATGGCTGATTAATCCTCTTGGGTGGAAGGAACTCATTATTACTATCAGCAATAATACCATCAAATTTATTCAGTAAATCAACTATAACTTTAGGACAAGTACTTCCCTTGGCTTCTAAACTCAATTCCCTACCCTCATAATTATTTTCCTTAGGTCTGATTACAATAGCAAAGCATGGAGTGTTTTCCTCTTTTAAGACCTTCTAAAAACTCTTTTTTTTTTGACAAACCATAACATTATTATGCAAGATTGAAATATTTGCAACATCCGGTAAAGGTGTCATGACAAAATTTTCACCATTTTTTGTTAATTAAACACATTTGTTTTTCCCATTATGCTAGGCATTAGTATCATATTGCATGGTCTTTCCTAGGAGAAGATGACATGCTCCATTTCAACTATCTCACATAAAACGTTATCTTTATAATCACCAATTTCAACTTCTACCAAGCATTGTTCATTCACAATAGTTTGCTGCTCCTTATTCAACCAAGAAACTTTATAGGGAGTAGGATGTGGAAGCCTTTGCAAATTTAGTTTAGTAACCATTTCCAAGGAAACTAAATTTTCAGTAGAGCCGGAATCAACAATTACCTTGCATACCTTTACCTTTTGCTTTGCAAGTAGTCCGGATAGAGATTTCCTTTGTGCTGGCTCCTTATGAGTGGTACCAACAGCGATCTATTGAACAAAGAGTCTCTCCTTGCCCAGATCAGCATGTTTGGAAGAGGCTGTGTATGGTATGATGAATTTCTTTGGAAATCCTCTTCTTGAATCATTGTACCCTTCTATCTCCTTGATTGCTGCTGTCATTCTTTTGTGGACATCTGAAAGATTGATGCCCAACTTGGTTACATGAGAAGCTACTTCTCGTAAATACATTAGGGCCTCTTCCTCTTGATCTGCCCCTGCCATTATTGGCCCCTCTTCCTCTGAATGAACCTTGCCACCAGGCATCATTATCAGCACTTTGATGGCTGCTCTCACCTTGGGACTTAGGAAAAGTTCCTCTCCCATTGAATCTTCCTCTTCCATGGAATGAGTTTCTCTTCCCTTACTTTGTTCTCCTCTTCTTTTTTGTTTTTCCTCAATCTTGAGGGCGAGCTGAAAACATTTGTGGATTGATTCCACATTAACAAATGTCAATTCATCTTGGATGATATACTTCAATCCATTGATATACCTTGCAAGTTTTGTTTTTTTATTTCAAACATTTTGGCCTTCAAGGTCAAATTGTGAAATTCTTGAGTCATAGGTACTCACATCAAGATCTTTTTGGTCAAGTCTTGAAGCTTCTTATGAAGAGTCACTTCATAATCATCGTACAAAAATGTTCTTTTCAATTCTTCCTTCATTCTGGTCCAAGTGGAAATGACCTCTTTTCCCTCTTCCAATCTCTCATTTTGTAGAAAATTCCACCAAACTAAGGGCTGGCCCCTTCAATTTTGACTTTTCCAACTTCACTCTTTGGCTTGGAAGTATAACCTCACACTCAAAATAATTCTCCAAAGCTTCTATCCAATCCATGCATTCTTCCAGTTCCAATTTTCATGGAACAAGGGTATATCAATTCTATCCTTTACTCCTACCCTCTCTAGGCTGCAAGCATTGCCCTTTGATCCTCCGGCATATTTGCTTGACCGACTGGATCTTGCTCTGCTTCTTCTTCTGACTCTTCTTGGCCTCCTCTCTCATTTGCCTTTCAACTTATCTAACTCTCTCTTCATTGCTCTATTCTCCTCTCTGACAGCCCTACTCTCTGCCATTTTCTCTCTTTGACTATCTTAGCCAATTCTACATTGGTGATTCTGATAGGGATTTCATCTCCATCCGCCATCTTATTATCCCAAAAAGGTATATTGTGGCTCTAATACCACTTGATGCAGAGTGCTACAATGCTAAACTTGGTTAGCCCAAACAAATACAATGATATTCAATAAGAATCCAAACTGTCCTTCTAGCATTTGATGAATAAAAGGAAATGCATTCTATTCGAACTGTTCAAACATTAGAAGACTGCTTATAAAGTGAATTCTTAATCTTCAAAAAACCCAATAATCCACTACTACCCAGTTTGACACAAATCTGAATTTCAAACAGATTCAGATACTAGTCACTAACTCCGGAAAGATATCTTCCAAACCTCTTTCCTACAAAAGTCTACTGCTTTCTAAAGATATGTTATGTTACTGAACTTTTGAGTTTTAAAGCCTTGCTGGTTTTCCAACTGATTTCTGAATTTTCATATAAGAGTTCACTGTGGTTTTAATCTACACATACTTTGAATCACCGAACTAATTCTACAAACTTCAACAGAGACACTTCGAGCCCAGTTATTAGACCTAAACTCGGTTCAATCTGGATGTTGTTACAGAGTTTTTATTTAGTGACTGCAGGTGTTTATAAGGACTATACTGCCATGAACCATTCTATCAATACTTATTTATGCATCATTTTGACAAAAAAAGAATTTAGATATTTACATATGCTTCGAACTGACTACCATTCTTGTTTGTTGCCTTCCATTTTGTAGAGCATTCTCAGTTGACTCTTATTAATAGAGAATCATATTCCAAAGACTTCGACTAGTTTAAATTTGCTACTTTCTGCAGTTTGGCATGTCACCAATGATAGATTAGGGCTTTTTATCTTTGGCTGAACTCTATCTCTGTTCAATACCTTTGTTATTGTTTTGGAAACATTAAACAATAAAACTTTTAAAACCTTATTTCGTTGTTGATTGACTGGTTTATTATCAGCCCTGGCAAAGATCTTTGTCTAGAGGTTCAAGATGTTTTTTGATTATACATCGCGTTTAGAAACAATGGTTTTCTTTTCTTCACTTTATGAGTAGATATAAATGAGTTATGTGTCTTTGAAGCATGTGATTCTAACCTTCAATTCTGAACATTGAACAAGTACTGAACATTGAACAAGTTAAAACCTATTTCCCTAAATTGGTCCTCACGCATCGACATGGTATAGTTTCATGCTGAGGATGCAATTTAGGGTTAATAATTCATACAGAGACGAGGACTAATAACTGTATATCTCGGTCTGCTAGATTATTGTTAATTTTCAGTCCAAAACAAACTTCAAAGATTTCACATGTAACGGTTGCTGACAGATGACTGGTTATTCAGTCATTTATTGAAACAAAACAAAAGAATTTCAAAAATGGGTCTGTTAAGATTCAGTACCTGATAACATTTATGCAGATATTAAATTTTTAACAAATAGAATAGAAGACTTAATGCTTCCAGCTCGACATCTGAAAACACAACATAATTTGTTTATGGAATTCTGCTACAAATGTTAACGGTTTAGTCTGCAACACATATAAAAAGAATTACATACTCAGAATTTTTGATAGCTTTGCATTTAGTTGCTTCGTAGACTCCTCTCTTCCCCCACCAATAAGTGGACATAGGTTTTTAAACAACAGCGACAAACACCCAAACTGGTTCAAATGAGTTGGGTCATTGAGACAACCAACCGAAGAATGGTACCAGAATGAGACCAGCGGGTACCGCTAACAAGATGAAAACATGAAGTTCCACGAAACACATCAAAACAACTTTTAAAGAAACAAAACACAACCAAAAAGAGTCCAATGGACTAAGAATCGTTGGTTTATAAAGATACCAAAGAATTCTTGACCATACAAAATGGACAAAGGAAGTGTAACTTATTCCCTTTATTACAACACCAAGTGAACAAAAGAAAAGCCAAACCAAAATCCTTATGGACTAAGACTCCATAGCTTATAGGCATGCTGTAGGTAGTCATGACCACACAATAGGAGAGAGATGATCATAAATGATCAAACTCAAATTATTACAAACAATTAAACTAGAACTATCCTAATTGTCTCTGTCTCTATCCTCTATCTCTATCTCTATCTCTATCTATGTCTCTGTCTCAGTCTCTACCTCTCTCTGTGTAACTCTGTCTCTCTTTGTCTCTCTATCTCTCTGTCTCTGTCTCTGTCTCTCTCTCTCTCTCTCTCTCTCTGTCTCTCTATCTCTGTCTCTGTCTCTCTGTCTCTCTGTCTCTCTCCCTCTCTCTGGTCTCTCTCTCTCTCTCTGTCTCTCTCTGTCTCTCTCTCTCTCCTCTCTCTCTCTCTATATATATATATATATATATATATATATATATATATATATA
>BSBK01009997.1:160000-167118 GCA_027943335.1 Chamaecyparis obtusa | reverse complement strand
GTACATGTGTGTACATTGTGGTGGTTTGCAAGATTTACCTGTTTGTCAGCATATGGAAAGTAGTCATGCAATTGGGAATGAAATAGTAGAATTTGGAAAATATAAGACCATTGCATATGCTCTAAAAGATGGAAAAGAGGCAAAAAGATGTGATTTAGTAATTGACAGGATTCCGGTGTATCAGTTCATGGATATATTTTGTGGGAAAATTGTGTATGAATATGCAATGCATACACATAGAGAACGATGGTTGGATACACAATTCAAGTTATGCAAGGACACTTTTCCGATTGATACAATTGTTTCAGTTGTGGACTTTGCTGAAAACTACACTTTGCAACCACAAAATGAGGTACAATCACAGTATTACAGCTCTCAACAGGTTGCTATATTTGTTCATATAGCATACTTGCATGCACCTGATAGTGTGGAGGAAAATAGGAAGATATTGAGGGAGTACCATTTTTATATGAGTGATGATCATTCACATTCTATAGAGTTTGTACATGGTTACTTTAGTTTTTTTTACGGTGATTTGCAAATAGGAGCATACCATATCGTCGACACATCATATGGTCAGATAATTGTACATCCCAATTCAAGAATTCTCGTACGTTTTATTGGTTGAGCAGGATGCACAAGAACACTAATATTCAATATATGTGGAACTTCACTGAGGCGGGCCATGGAAAGGGAGAGCATGATGGTGCGGGAGCATGTATAAAAAGAGCTTTAGCATGTGAAGAATTAAAGTATGAGGGGGGAGAAAACTTATCAAATGCAAGATGTATTGTCAACTGGTGTAATGCCACAATGGGCCCAGGTAAGGAAGGTGAGTCAATAGTTCATAGATTTTTTTGGTTGATTGATGAAACTAACATTGCACCATATGAGGATTGTTGTACAGTAATAGGATCAAGTGAGCTACACTCTTTTAGAAGTTTTAATGTAGGTTCATGGATGGTATACACATGACATATGGCATGCTTTTGTTCATCTTGTGCAAAGGAGAATTGAGATGAGTGCGACTCAAAGGAATGGGTTGATGAATGGTCTATAAGACCTTTGAGCCCACTTGAATCCTATCATCCACCAACAACATTGCAACTAGGGAACATGGCAACATCTATTGACTTTGACCATTTGTCGGATATAGTACAACTAGGTAAATTTTTCATTTATATAGTTTGTCTAAACTATTTTGGATATTAATGTACTGAATATGTCTACATTGTTGCAGGTCATGTTTCTGTAGTTATTGCACCTGAATACAATGATGAAGGGATAGATTATTATTTATGTCATTGTGTTGAGGCCAAAAATAAATTGGATGTCGCAGTTGTAGACGGTGAAGGACTACAATACCCTATAGGAGCTGTTGTTGTAACAGGAACATGGCTTAGATGATATGGTATGAAGAACTCTAAGTTGTGGTTGTTCAAGGATTGGGAGACACACAGGAAGATTCTACATTATTCAAACCTTGTTGTTGCTTCAAATGTTACTTTGATCAGATATGGGGGCAGGCTAGTGAAAAGATCTCTTTGGAAGGTTCCTAAGTCAGAGCATGAGGGCAATACTTAACACACTAAAGGTTAAGGCAGATCCAGCTAGTTCAATGGACTAAATCGGGCTGTACTAAAATGTTGTAATGTGTTCAACTATACTATTTATTTCTCTGACAAAGTTAACTTCTATCGGCGATCTTTGCGAGGTCATATCTCAGAGCTCGATCGATGTAGAATCAATTCATCAGGTGCTACGAGAACATGTTGCTGGGGCCTACAAAGCCTGTCTCAGTTTTTAGAGATTCAACTTATTTTAAATTCGGCAACACATTCTCGGTCAGTGTCAGAACTCAAAGTGTTCCTCAGCTGAAATGGTCAACATTGTGTATCTTTCCAACTGTCAGTTGTAGCATCGAACCGTCAGTTCCAACAACTCCAAATGGATGGGTAAGTGCTAGTGGCAACCTTGTTCAACACCCATAGTCATTCAAACCCCGCCGATGACTCCATGCTGAAGTGTCCCTCAAGGTCCCTTAAGCATGAAATCAGTGATCTTTGTGGGGTCATATCTCGGAGCTAGTGCAATGTAGAATCAATTTGTCAAGTGCTACGGGACTGTGTTACCGGGGCCTACAAAAGCCTATCTCATTTTTTAGAGATTCAACTTATTTTAAATTCAGCAACACATTCTTGATCTTTGTTAGAACTCAAAGTGTTCCTTAGCTGAAACGGTCAATGTTGCATATCTTTCCAACCATCAGTCGTAGCATTGAACCGTCAGTTCCAACAGCTTCGAATGGCTGGGTAAATGCTAGTGGAAACCTCATTCACCACGCACAGTCATTCGAACCTCGCTGACGACTCCATGCTGAAGTGTCCCTCAAGGTCCCTTAAGCATGAAATCAGTGATCTTGTGGGGTCATATCTCGAAGCTCGTGCAACATAGAATCGATTCATCAGGTGCTACAAGACCCTGTTGTCGGGGCCTACAAAATCCTCTCAATTTTTAGAGATTCAACTTATTTTAAATTCGGCAACACATTCTTGGTCGGTGTCAGAACTCAAAGTGTTCCTTAGCTCAAATAGTCAATGTTGCGTATCTTTCAAACCGTCAGTTCCAACAGCTCTGAATGGCTGAGTAAATGCTAGTGGCAACCTTGTTCACCACACATAGTCATTCAAACCTCACTGATGACTCCGTGCTAAAGTGTCCCTCAAGGTCCCTTAAGCATGAGATTGAAAATCTTGTAAGGTCATATCTCAGAGCTCATGTGATGTAGAATTGATTCATCAGGTGCTATAGGACCGTGTCTAAAAATGCTCTAATTTTATCAAGATACTTAGTGGTTCAAAAGTTAGAGTAGAAAACCTCTATTAGGAAGCTAAAAGGAAAAGTGGGTGCAGGTCTAGTTCACTATGGTACGGTCTTGATGGGAATGAACTAGTTGTTATTTCAGAGGCCTTAGGTCAAATGAGGACCATTTACATGCTTGGGAGTGGTCAGGAAGTCCACTAGTGAAGAGTTTCAACAATAAGTCACTTTCAGGCCTAGTTTCCCTAAAGCCAAAAAGACATTGAACTTTGATTAAGTGTCTAACTTTGCAAAGGGAGTTTATTGGGATAGAAACTCACTTAATTGATTGTGTTACACCATCCTAAGAGATTGTGAATACCCTTAAGTCATTATAGGTGATTGGTAAATTGTGGAGTCAAGTGAAGGGCCCACTACTTTCCGGCTATCACCTCTGCATTAAATTAGGTCTATGTCCAAGGTGAGTGTTAGGAGGTGCTGGAGTGGAGTTGGAAAACAAGGCTTTGGATCTTAAATAACTTCCAAATGGGTGTCTAAAAATATCCTGATTGTGTAAAGATACCAAGTTGTGAAGAAGTTAGAGTGGAAAATTGAGGTTGAGAAGGCTACAAGGAAATTGGCATGTAGGTCTAGTTTTCTATGGTATGGTTGTATAGGCATCAAACCAAGAGTTTTTTTAGAGTCCTTAGGTCATATGAGGACCATCTACATGCTTGGGAGTGGTTAGGAAGTCCACTGGTGAAGAGTTCTAACTAAAGGCTAGGTTTAGGCCTAGTGTCCCTAAAGCCAAAAGGGCATTGAAGTTTGATTGAGTGTATAAACTTGCAAAGGGAGTTTTTTGGGATAGAAATCCATTTTATTGGTTGTGTTACACAATTGTCAGAGCTTGGCAACACCTTTAAGCCTTTGTAGTTGGTTGGTGAGTTATGGGAGCTAAAAGAAGGGAACTCCACTTTCTTGCTGTAACCTCTGCATTAGTTCTCATTTAGGTGACCAACTCCTTTGAGGTCCACAAATAGACCCATTAATTTCCCAAATTGGTTTGTTAGCAGGCAAAAAAATTTATCGATTGTCTTGAAATTTAAATGAAGAATTTTGGTGCAGGAGCACCTCTCCAAACACCTAAGTCCACCTTGGAACCAAATGGAGGTAGTGGATCTAAAGAATTCCTAAAAGTGAATTGGGATATATTAAGGCCAATAATGGCAATATCTAATAAACAATTAATTTAAATATTATAAGTCCTAGAAGTCCTGGCAAGGACTTAGTTTTTCCTTGCAAAATCTTACTTTTTTGATGTTTGGTTGATTGTTTTGGATTTGGAATAGAATTGTGGGTGATATAATAACATCATAAAATCATTTTTCATCTGTATTGAATGATTATATAATCTATTTTGCTTCAGATTTGGAAAGTTGTTGTAGGTGGTCATATTGGTGCATTGAAATAACTCCATTTTGGTCTTTTTGATGATATAATGGGCCATTCAATGAATGTAATTGCTGTTTCTCATTTAATGGACCCTATGTAACATATGTATGATGTTACTAACCATTTAAATGCAGGAGAAGTTGTTTTAGTGGGTGTACACCATGAGGAAGAGTGGAAAAAGGGCACAAAATTGATGCCACAAGTGTAGCAGAAAAGGATCCACCTTAACAAGGGTATAATTTTATTTGAAAAAGAAGAATTATATGTCAAATGAAATGTGAATCCACAAGGAGGAGTTCTGGAAATGAGTTTTGAGTTGTTTTTAAGAAGGCCCTAGTTTTGAAGGCCTAGAGGGAGCAATTTGGGGCTTTTGGGTATAGATAGCCTATAGGATCCAATTGACTTCAAATTTCTCTAATTGGGACCATATTAACACTCTGTGAAAAGTGGCAAGGTTGGGTGTTAATTATGTAATAGGGTTCCTTTGTAAAAGTGACCTATTAGGTCTAGGAAGGAAAGTGGAGCAACAGTTTTTGGGGGTTGTGTTCCAAATTAACCCTACCTAATTCTAAGATATGTTTTGTAAAACCATAAAAGGTATCTGAATATGTAATTTATTTTGGAATTGTTTTGGGAAAACTAAGATTTATTTGGGAAAAACTCGCTGGTTAAGGCTACAAGGATAGAGAGCCTAGAGTGTGGATTGAGGGTAAGATCTTGGAGTAGGACTTCAAGAACCACTTGAACATTACTAGAGTCATATTTTAAGCCATATTGAATCCCTATAATAGTAAGGAGTTGGGAGAAGTTATATTGATAGGTTAGTGGCATATTGGCACTTGGGGCCACTTGGGTAAGGAACACTTTTGAGGAAACCAAGAACACTTTATTTATAAAATAACCCCAATCTAACCTACCTATTTGCATCAAATTTTCAACCAAGCTATAAATAAATTTTTGAAGCATTAGTATCTGGATTTGTCATAATTTCTTTAAAAAATTATCATTGCAAGAACAAGAGCCACTTAGGCTTCTTACATATTATATTTATACATTTATGCATTCATTTCATTACTTTTGTTATTATTATAGTTAAGGAATTGACTGTTATTGAGGACAGTGACTGGCATTTGTAGCACAGTCAGCAAGTTAAACATACAAGCATAACTATAAGGCATGAGAAATTTACAAAGCAAAGACATGAACATAAACATAATTTAGTATACATCAATACACCAAACACATGAATTGCATACCTAAAACATAAAAAAATATATATTTGTAGGGAATGAAATCAAATATATATGTCCAATAATGTCATACATTGAATATATTCAATATAGTAAAACTAACTTCCTCAAAGTCAAATGGATGTACAACATTTCACTGATACAATATACAAAAAATATGTCCACTAATGCCATATAGGCATACAATCCATATCCCTAATCTAGTCCTTTCCCGCTAGGGGAAGAAAACAAATCCTGAGCTATCTTCGATCGTCGTGTTGATGGAGATGTAGTGGATGCCATAGTCTTCTGAGTGCACTCACTCGTCCTCCTATCTAGACTCTTTTGTAGCTCGACCTGATAAAAAATAAAATTAGATAGAGATAACTAATATACATCAAAATTGAATTATACAATGACATAAAATTGAATATTGTCTTACCGCTAGCAAATAGTCACTATGTTCATCCACCGAAGGCGCATGAAGGCGATCTGGAATCATAAGTCCCTACAACAATGATCAAAATAATAATTAAAATACATACATGGATATCATTATAAAATTCAATACAAATTATTAAAATAACAATTAAACTTAAGTGATCTCTTTCATACCTCAGTCAGTGCTTTAGAACTAGCTACTGCTGCAGCTACTCCACGATCCAAAGTATCACGGATAGAAGGAGGAGTCTTTGATGTCAAAAGCTGAAAATGAAACAAAAAAAGTAAATTATGCAGTTATCAAGATTACATATGTTTTTTACAACCCTACTAATGAGTAAATGATACCTCCGTGAAGGTTCCACCACGTTCTCCATTGTGCGGTGTCAAAGTCGAAGCTTCGACATTCAACTAGTGCACATGTACATGGAAAATTATAAGATAACCATTCATATAAGAACATACTACTGACAAGTTAATTATAATGCATTATTACATGTATACCTGTGGACTCAATGGCGACCTCACAAACCCAGGTGAAAGAGTGTAATCATCGTGCCTTTGGATTTTGATCATAATTTGTCTAGTAATTTAGTCATTCATTCATCAATTAAATATGATCAAGTAAATCCAATTAATATGCAAATAAAGATACCTCAAGGAAAGTTGCACGACACCCTTCCCTATCTGTTGTGAACGTCGATGGTTCACCAATGCATATCTAATGCACATGCAAAATAGTTAGGATATAATTATTCATATAATTACATAGTAATCAAACATGTTAATTAAATTTTTTATTCGATACATACTTTTGCAATTAACGATGATGTGTAAAACGGGACATTAGGATCATCGCCACTTCCACTACCACCACCACCACTGACACTGTTGCCCTGAATTTTCATCATAAACAATAGATACTAAATTAAATAGTTATTCTTTTATAAATGAAATATGATCAAAGCAATTTAATGAACATGGAAATATTTACTTGTGTGTCAATGCCAAATGTCGTATTTGGAAAGTTACCAGTCATCAATCTAGAATCATCTTGCTCTCTCTTGCCAGTACCAAATGTGCACAAGCATCCACATGACTGACAAATATGCCCCCTCGAGGATTGACCATAGTCAGCCTCAACCTAAAGGAGTGGCACACTGAATAAGAGTCTGTGTAAGAGCACTAATCGTGCCT
>BSBK01009997.1:112500-155000 GCA_027943335.1 Chamaecyparis obtusa | reverse complement strand
ATACATCTATTTGAACCACATGGATCTTACAATACAATCATTTCTTGAAAAAGGTGTACTTTTATAAAAATAATATAGTGGGAATATAGAAAACATAACTTTTATTTCTAGTACTCAAGTTTAATATAAGGAAAACATCAAAAGAAGAAACACAATGCATTCAAGTTTTATTAATAGGCCAAGTATGAGTTTCAAGGTTCTTAGTGTGACAACCTAAGGATTATATCTCTACCCCTATCATAAAGGTAAGAATGGTTTTCTTTGTTAGGGTTCACTTTTATTCCGATGGGTTCTAGACTTAGCAAAATCAATTGTCAGAGTTGTCTCATTTGAGACCCCTCAAAGTCATTACTCATATTTCATTCTCCTACATATTCCCCATGGGAACTTTCTTGTTGAGATGATGAGGGGCAATCTTGAGCTCTCTCCTTAGATCCTCCACAGTGCTAGGAGGCATCTTGGAAGAGTGATACAACATAAGTATAGGCATCTAGTTGACTCTTAATTAATGAGAACATGAGATTAAGTTAAACAAAAATAGATGCTGGAGCTCCTAGTGTAGCAACCTAGGGATTTGATACCAAATGTAATGTCCTTGCCAGGGAACCCATAACAAATAGGTCTTAAGTACCAAATTAGAACTAATAATTTTTTTTTAACATTACTAAAATCTCAATGATTATATCTACAAATAAGCATTTCCTTAAAGGTTCCCTTATTCATTCTTTTACCAATATTAAAACCAATTGCATTCCATTCATTGACTAATTGAATTCATTTCCTTTTTCTTCTACTTACATATCATTCAAATTCTAGAAAAGAGATAGAAAAAAATAACACATCACTTAAATTCATAAACTAAATACATTCATGCTTTCCTCTTTCATTTATTTTCTCATTAACCTTATCTATACATGATTCATTTGTACTTTTAAAACATAAATAAGATTTCCATTTACAACCCTTACTTTCCATTTTCCATTTCAATAATTAAAATAGAGATAGGGTAAAGTGTTTAACCTTAATTACTTATGATCATAAACCATCCACTGAATTATTCCTCTCACAAGCTAACTACTACAAAATCATCAACTACGACATTGTATGCATCAAGTTAAGGATTGAGATTTAAATCTAGTTTTTTTAACATCTCATCCTACACATAGGAATATACATTTAGGAGCATTAGGAATGAAATTACATCTTCATACTATTTTTAGTCATACTACATATTCTTTCCCTTATTATTTTCACTTGGAGATACCCTTCTACCCTTAACATAACTTTTCACCAAATACATATTAAATCAAGTCTCCTTTTAGAAGTTTACATCCATCAATACTTTGTATTACAAAGGTTTGCATAGAACCAATACTTTGTGCAAAACATAAGTATGTTGGAAACTACAATTGAAGCAATTTTTGTATTGTCATTGATGTCAAACCTTAACTGGTAAGACTGTTGCTATCTAATAAAGTACTATATCTATCGAGTGATGAGAAGGATTAGGGTAAGGGTGATAACAATAGAACCTAGAGAAAGGTTGAGTTATTTGATACTTCAATGAGTACTTGATTATGTGGCACAATGATAAGATAATGTATTGTTTATTCAAGTAAGAAGCAAGACTAAACAAGTAGGCTTAACTAAGCAAAAGTGAAGAAATCTATTTTAAGATGAGTGATGTTAGTGTCAACCGAGCTAGTATATGCTGAGTAAATTTAGTGTTGAATGAAAATTAGTGTATTGCCAAGGGAGACATCATTAGCCGAGGGAAAAAGTTTCAAGTGGTGACCGAGCTACGCAGTGATGACCGAGGAGTTGAACACAGTATTGATCGAGCATCAGTAATTTACATTTGAGGAAGAATTCAAATTCCTAGCCAACATGTTTCAATTCTTGGATTATGTAATTTGTGTTGACTTTATTTATTGACTGTATGGAGCATTTAATGCATAGTAAACCATTTTATTGTGATTATAATAAAGAGATTAAATATGTTTCTATAAGGATGGACAAAGAACATAATGTTGGAAGGATTCAATGAATCTAACCTAAACCTAAGATCTACGAAGGAGATTAAGCAGAAAAAGATGGATCTACCTATCAAAGAGGTATTAAGGAAACCTAAGTGTGAGGTTGAGAAAGAGATGTTGGAGTTGTTTTTGTTATTGACTGAATAAGAAAAAAGGCTAAAGGTGAAGGAGTTAATCAGAGTTGTGATTTCTTGAAGGGATTTCCAAGTAGATCAGTGATGGAAATGGAAATGGAACTCAGTTAGTAAGTTAGCATATATGTAAGAATTGGATTTGTTATTTGCAATGTGAGTTGTATGTTTTCAAATCAAATATTACTATTACTTTCTAACCATTGTATCAGTAAAAATCCTTTAATCAAGGTTGACCTTCCAGTCATTGTATAAATCCTTTAATCAAGGTTGCATTCTAATGGGATGTACTTAAGTCCTCTAACAAGGCACACTCCTAATAGGGTGGTTGAAATCCTTTAACAGGGTCACACCTAGCAGTGTATTTGTAAACCTTTGGTGCAGGAGCATCTTGGGTGTAAGAGAAATCTTGCATCACCCAAAAATATTTCTGGTTTCTTTTCAATAAGGGCAAGAATTTTGTACAGAGTTGCACAGTATGTTAGTATGTCAGATGGCATAGTATGTCAGAGTTGTACTTGTACCAGAGAAACCTTGGGAGGATATTAGTATGGACTTTATTCTTGGTTTACCAAGGACTCAGAGGGGACATGATTCAATTTTTGTCATGGTTGACATATTTTCAAAGATGGCACATTTCATTCCTTGCAAGAAGACTAATGATGTTGTTCATGTAACAGAATTATTTTTCAAAGAAGTGGTGAGACTACATGGTCTGCCAAAGAGCATAGTTTCAGATCGAGACACTAAGTTTGTTGGATATTTCTAGTGCACATTGTGGAAGAAATTAAAGACATATTTGAAGTTTAGTTCATCACATCATCCATAGACTCATGAACAAATAGAGGTGGTGAATAGGAGTTTGGGGAATTTTCTGAGATGTTTGGTTAGAGATAAGCCAATAGGATGGGATTTGATTTTACCACAGACAGAATTTGCATACAATAATTTTGTTAATAGGAGCACTGGTAAATCATCATTCTAGATTGTATATGGTAGTAGTCCTAGAAGTGCATCTGAGTTGAGGAAGATAGATAAAAGAGAAATAAGTAGTGCTGAATTTGAGGATTTTGTAGAATATTTGAAGAACATCCATGAGGAAGTGAGGAAGCACATTACCAAGATGAATGTACAATATAAGGCTAAGGTAGATGAAAAAAGGAGGCATAAGGAATTTTAAGTTGGAGTTGAAGTCATGGTTCATTTGCGGGAGTGATTTCCAGTTGGTACATATAACAAGTTGAAAATGAAGAAGTTTGGGCCATGTAAGATACCGAAGAAGCATGATTCAGGAAATGCCTATGAGGTTGAGTTGCCTATTGAGCTGAATATTTCACCAGTGTTTAACATTTCAGATCTGAAAGAGTATCATGAGGGACATTTTGAAGATGAGATCATAGTAGCACAGTGGAGTATTCTAGCAACTAGTTCAACTACCAAGGAGATTGAGGATATACTGGATAGTCGTGTTGGCAGAAGCACAAGGAACAAGACATATGAAGAATATCTGGTCAACCGAAAAGGATGACCTATTGAAGATTCATCAT
This sequence comes from Chamaecyparis obtusa, assembly GCA_027943335.1. Classification (NCBI taxonomy): domain Eukaryota; kingdom Viridiplantae; phylum Streptophyta; class Pinopsida; order Cupressales; family Cupressaceae; genus Chamaecyparis; species Chamaecyparis obtusa. The sequence goes on along the minus strand of BSBK01009997.1, from coordinate 151,286 downwards.
GGTTGACAAGGGAGGAGGTTAACCATCTTGGTTTTCCTCTTCACACTTGAGACATGATGGGGTCACTTCTCAAATTACCTTGGGTGTTTGATGCAAGAGCATCCTGGGTGTAAGAGCAATCTTGCATCACCCAAAAATATTTTTGGTTTCTTTTCAATAAGGGCTATCTTGTGTAGCTATTTATGGAAATTTACTATTTTTAGTAATTTTTTTGTTAGATATCGGAATGGTCTATTTTCTTCCCTGGAGGTTCATTTTGGTCATATCAGCCCGCTAGTAAAGTTTCATTGCCAGATCAAGTCTAGTTTTGAAGATATTGAAAATTTTCGGTATTGGCAGTAGGGTACAAAAACTTTGAACTTAGTTTTGAAGGCTTTAGAGGCTCCAAATGAGGTTGAAACTTCAGTTGAATGAAGATTTCTTGATTTAAGAATTGTAGAGAACTTCACGCCCTTTCTGAAATGAGGTTATAATAGTCAATCGGGTCAACGAGTGATGACTTATGGTCTTTGGAAGTTGGGCCACCTGAAATGGCAGAAAATAAATTTCCTTCAAAATTTATGTTTTGGTTTCAAAAGTTGTTTTGAGCCGACTTTGATGTAATAAATTGAAAATTAAAATAATTCTTAGGTTGATCGGCCTTAAGGGCTAAAATTTTGGAACCTTCTCGGGCGGTGGAAATTGCCTATATAAAGAAGGCCCATAGTGTTGTCTAGGATAGTTGGGGGTAGTAGATTTGGGTAATGATTTGAGGCTTTGTCCTATAGAATATTGTAAGGGAAATGCCCATGTGGCTTTGCATATTGTAATTCTAAAATTTGTAATTCCACAATTGTGGAGATAATAAGAAGCCCATTTTTTGTTCTTGCAAATTGTTGTTGTTTCTCTATTTCTATTATGTGTTTGTGGTATTAAGGGGAGCACCCTTCATCAACCTTTGACAGGGTTGGCTTTTCACAGAGCTCACTTCAGAAGAGTGAAAATATCAGTAACATGTTACAAAGTGGTTTTTCTCAAATTGGGTTTCCATTATAAATCCCGGTGTCAATACTTGTGTGAATGTTTTGGTTTGAACATTTCTATGTTTTGCAAGTTAAATATTGTTGGATAGTGGACTGCACTATTATATGTTTCTGTTATACATTCAGTAATGACCGAGTAGTGTTGGTTATTAGATCTGAGTTGTTGAAGTGTTTAAAAGTTTAATTGATACATCTGGACCTGAGAACAACTGATTCACCCCCCTCTTTGTTGTTCTAAATCATATTAACAATTGGTATCAAAGCTGTTGGTGGTTACAAAGAACAAGTTTAAAGGTACTTGAAGTAAATGATCAAGATGTATAAGAAGGAGGTATCGAAGTTGAATAAGGATAACTTCCCTACATGGCAGAGTCTCATGAAACTACATCTAGCTAGTATTGGTGACTCAGCAAAATATTATGTTGAACATGACTATGTTACACCTATTGCACCTTTGACTGATGAGGAGATGAGAGCTAAAAAAGAACACAATCAAGCAATGTTGGAGATTGCATCTACCTTAAGCTATCCTGAATTGGAAGACATTAAAGATTGCACAAATGCAAAGAAAATGTGGGACACTCTTGCAAACATCTATGCTGGTGACATAAATGTACTAAGGGCAAAAGATGAAAGCCTAAGAGATAAGTTTGATGAAATGAAAATGCAAGAAGGTGAGAATATTTCTCAATATTGTGGTAGGATAAAGGAGGTTGTAAATGCTATTAGAGGAGCTAATGGAGCTATTGATGATGAGAATGTTATTGGAAAGGTACTAAGAAATTTGCATCCTATATATGCCATCAAAATTTCAGCAATTCAAGAATCTAGATGTAACCCTGGTTATTCTCTAACACTGGAAAGTCTTGTTGGTAAGCTAATTGCTTTTAAGCTTTCTAATTATGATAACTTCACTATTTCTAATGTTGAATCTACATTCAAGTCACACATGGTTTTGCATAAGTCTAAGAAGGAAAAAGAAAGATGCATCAGTGAGAGTGAAACTGATAGTGACACTTCTAATGAAGAAATGAGGATCTTGAAGCTCTTATGGCCAGAAGATTGAAAAGAGGAAAAGGCAAGTATAAAGGTAAACTTCCTATCATATGTTTCTCATGTAACAAAGTTGGCCATATAGCTACAAGATGTCCTGATAGGGATAACAAGGATGAAGAAAGAGAAAGAAAGTACAAAGACAAGAGAGAAAACAAAGGTTACTGAAGGTACAAGGACTACAAGGATAAAGGTAAGAAATCATGTTACATTGTTGAAGAATAAACTAACACGGATAATGATGATTTTTAAATTGAAGTAGTCTATGTTGCTATGAAAGATGAGTCTAATGAAGATGGGAAAACTACACTTGTTTCTTATGTGAGAAAAGGTGATAAAAGGATTATTGATAATGGTTTCTCACACCACATGACTGGTGAGAAAAGGAAATTTTATATCATTACAAAGGTAGAAGTGTTAAATTTGGTAATGATGCACCATGTCCTATAAAGGGTAAATGATTAATTAAGCTAACTGATAAGATCACTTGTGAAAATTCTTATTGGGTTGAAGGTCTTAACTATAATTTGTTAAGTATTTCACAACATAATATCACTGGTTACCAAGTGGAATTTCATCATAGGAAGGCTAAAATATTTGATGCCACTGGTGAATGGATTAAGAGTGGAGAACATACAAGAGGTAATTTATTCTATCTAGACCTATCTGAAGAGACATGTTTGGTTGCACAACTTGATGATATATGGCTATGGCATAAGAGGCTATGTCATGTTAACTTTGACAATCTGGTAAATATTAGTAAAAAGAAGAAAGTTAGAGGTTTTCCTAGATTGAAAAAGCCTGATAATGTGATGTGCAAACAATGTCAGTTGGGTAAAATGACAAAGTCTAGTGTCAAGAGGAAGACTTTTACTTCTAAAAATGTCTTAGATTTGGTTCATACTGACCTTTTTGGACCTATGGGTGTACAAAGCTATTGTGGTGCTAAATCATTTATTCTATTTGTTGATGATTACACTAGAATGATGACTGTAATGTTTTTAAAAGAAAAATCTAATGCATTTCAGTTGTTTAAGTGGTATTTGGCTAAGGTTGAAAATAAGACAGGTAGGAACCTAAAATGTTTAAGATCTAACCGAGGTGGAGAGTTTATATCAAATGAGTTCAATCTGATCTTTAATGATAGAGGAATCAAGAGACAGATGTCTGCACCTAGAACACCTCCATAGAATGGTATAGTAGAGAGAAGGAACATATCTATCATGGATTGTGCAAGGACATTAATGATTGAGAAGCATGTTGCACAAAAGTACTGGAAAGAAGTTGTAAGTACTGCTATTTATACCTTAAACTATGTACAAATAAAAAAAGGTACAAATGTTACACCTTATGAACTATGGCATGGTTATGCACCTAATGTAAAATACTTCAAAAATTTTGGGAGAAAATGCTATATACTAAAAGACAATAGGAATGGAAAGTTTTATGCTAAAAGTGATGAGGGAATATTCTTAGGTTATTCCATAAAGAGTAAAGCTTACAAGTGTTTGAACTCTAACACTAACAAAATTGTGGAAAGTGTAAATGTGAAGGTTGATGAATATGTAGAGAAAAATGAACAGAAAAGAAAAGAGAACCTAAAGATTATAGATCTTTTGTCTATATAGAAGAAGGAGAGGCAAGTAACACACTTGCACCTAATGTAGAGTCTCGAGTAAGCAATGTTGAGCATCAGGGAGATAATGTCGAGAAACAAGAAGATATTGTCGAATGATAGGAGGATGTTGCTGAGTGAAAAAAGGATGCTGTCGAGCATCATGAAGTGGTTGCTAAGAAATCAGAGGCTGAATCTTATAATCTTATTGATGAACCTAAAGAGCAAGGAGAAAAGAAAGATGAACCTGTTTTGGTACAGTATGTAAGGAGACATCACAAGACTGAGAAAATCATTGGAGATAAAGAAACTCAAGTTCTGACCAAAGGCAAGTTAAGAGATCCTACATGTTTATTGTGTGAATTTGAGCCTAAGACAACAAGGGAGGCATTATTAAATGAAGATTTGATTCACAATATGAATGAGGAGATAGACCAAATAGAAAATAATGATACTTGGACTCTAGTGCCGAGACCAGAAAAAAAAATGTCATTGGAACAAAATGGGTATTCAAAAATAAGCTTAATGAAGATGGACAAATCACAATGAACAAAGCAAGGCTGGTATGCAAGGGCTATGCACAAGAAGAAGGAATAGACTATGGGGAGACATTTTCCCCTGTATCAAGATTAGAAGGAGTGAGAACTCTACTTGCATATGTTACCTACAAAGATTTCAAGGTATACCAAATGGATGTCAAGTCTACATTTTTAAATGGTATATTAGAAGAAGAAGTGTACATTGAGTAACTTGAGAGATTTGTTGATCCAAACAAGAGACACATGGTTTGCAAACTGAATAAGGCACTCTATGGATTGAAGCAAGCCCCAAGAGCATGGTATAAGAGGCTAGACAATTACTTGTTATAGATTGGATTCTCAAGGAAAAATGACACCAGCAATATGTACATGAAAGATGAAGAAGGTAAAGGAATCTTGTTAGCTAATATTTTTTTAGATAATATCATATTTGGTGGACAAGATGCCCTATGTAAGAAATTTTCAATTGAGATGCAAACTGAGTTTGAAATGTCTATGTTTGGTGAGATAAAATTATTTGTTGGTTTGCAAGTATATCAGATGGAGAAAGGTATTTTCATCACACAGTCTAAATATGTCAAAGGGATACTGAAAACCTTTGGTATGGAGGACTCAAGGCCAGTAAGTACTCCCATGGCCACTAGATAGAAACTCTCTCAACATGATGATACTACTCAAGTAAACCAAACTTCGTATAGATCCATGATTGGAAAGATGCAATATGTTGTTCATAGCAGACCAGGTATTTCTCTAGTAGTTGGGATTGTGGCAAGATTCTCTGCCAATCCTAAGGAATGTCATATGATGGCTGTAAAAAGAATAATGAGATATTTGAAAGGGACAAAAGTGTTAGAAAGTAAAGTCCACCAAGATAACTAAGAAAGGGGGGGTGAATTAGTTATCAGATAATTATAACTTTTATCAACTTCAACAACATTAAACCATGTAAGCAATATAATTACCAACCATAGAAAGATATTAATACACAATAACACAATGACACAAGATATGTTGACTAGGGAACCTCTTGATCAAAGAGTAAACCTTGGTGGGAATGATGCCCACAAAATATGCACTAATATGAATATTCCTTGTGAAAGGATGGACTCTATTAGGATTCTTATGAAATACATTCAGTACATATGAATCCCTCTTAGCAGATTTTGAATCCCTGTTAAAAGATTCTAACCTTGTTAAGAGTTATGGAAGACAGAAGGACCCACTGCCCAAACAACTTCAAGGTAAGATCACTGAAAAAACTATCTAAATAATCTTTTTATTACTCAATAGAATAATATGTTACCTCTTCTATGACTGTGCCAAACCTCACTCATTGTTACACCAGATCTCAATTTCAGATCTCTATACCTCGCATGTCTTCCTTCTCAAATTTGCTTTCACATTTAGCTCGTTTCTTCACTTCATGCATACATCATCACATCCAACCATATTCCAACAAGGAAGCACATTCCTTCCTTTATACCACACTCAAATAATTACAAATGAGTCAACATACAATTACAACATAAAAGTTTCACACGCTACATCAAAATTACACAAAACTGTTGGCTTTCAACTACAATAATTCTTCACTCGTGTGACCTCAAAGTTTGCGTTGTCATCCATGTCACTATCAATGTGTCTTCAACTTCCCTTTAACTGTGTAAAACTAGATTCCATCCTGATTAGGAGATATCATCTAATTTCCACAAACTGCTACTCAAGAACACTGCCTGAATACTACTTCCACCAAAATGATCATAACTTACATGAATAAATGAATTACTGTCTAGACTATTAACCATAGACATATAAAATATCAAAGAGTATATCCTCAACATCACATAGCTCCAACTACAATATCCCACATGCGCTAATCCAAACTCTATCTGCTTCTCTGCAAGTCTCTAGTAAATCACTATGTTGACATCAATGACAATCATAGTCATGAATGCAACAACTGCTATAGAATGGCTGCCAAACATTGAGCATTCATTCCTAAAAATCTCCCCCATTGGCATTGATGGAAACATAGATGAAAAAACATCCAATGTTCCAAAAATCCAATACTACAACATTGTTTCTCTGAAAATGCTTTCAAGTCTTCTTCATCAATCAAATCTTGCTTCGTTATCCTATTCAGTTCTCTCCGATAGATGTTTCAGATGGTTTTTCATGTATACTTCTCCCCCATTGACATCAATAACATAAATTTCATCATTATGTCAACAAAAACTCCAATGTTAAAAGACACTATTCAAAAAATACATTCACTAGAGTCCTCATCACTTAGCTTAGATACACATACTCCCCCATAGAGGAAGTACCAACATCCAGTCCAGAAGAAAGATAAGGGTCATATAACACTGGATGGATGCAACCAACTACATCACTTCTCAAAAGTAGGCTGGGGCATAACCCCAAGCATACCTCTCAGATACTCAAATCTATCCTTAGGCAAAGACTTTGTAAATATATCTCCTATCTTCTCCTTTGTACTTATGTACTCAAGTTTGACTTCTTTCTCAACAAATTTCTCTCTTACAACATGATACTTAATCTCTATATGCTTTGTCTTAGAATGTAATATAGGATTCTTAGACGTACTAACTATGTTGGTGTTGTCACAATGTATGACAATAGGTTCAACAAACTTTATTCCAACATCCTTCAACATTTTCTTCATCCAAATTATCTAGTTACAATTGTTTGTTGTGCTACATATTCTGCTTCTGCTGCGCTCTATGAGATACAATTTTGCTTCTTTCTTAGCCAAGAAACCAATCTTCCTCCAAGGAAAAATGCTCCTTTACTGGTGCTTTTTTTATCATCAACACTACCTCCCCAATCAGCATTTGAGGGTACATGTTCAAACCATAATTCATAGGGTGTCTTGTCTTTGTCTACTCTAATTTGTACTCTATTCATTGTATACACTGTTGTGTTCACTGCTTCTCTCTAGAATATCTTTGCCAAATCAGTCTCAAATAACATAGCTCTTACTGCTTCCGTCACTAATCTATTTCTTCTTTTTGTAATACCATTTTTTTCAGGTGTTCTAGGAGCTAAGAACTATCTCTTAATGCCATTTTCTTCACAAAAGGTGTTAAACTCTCTAGAAGTAAATTCTCCACCTCTATCAAATCTCAAACATTTAATCTTCATTCCAGATTCATTCTCAACTTTATTCTTAACAATCTTAAACTTATCAAATGCTTCAGACTTTCCTTTAGGAAATGCAATCCACATCACTCTTGTAAAATCATCAACAAGAATCATAAAATAGCCTTCTTCATAGAATCATCTAGTCCTGGTAGGACTGCTCAAATCTATATGAACAATCTTCAGCTTTTCTATAGATGTAAACTTCTTACTAGGAAAAGAACTTCTCTTCCATTTAGCCATCACACATTCTTTGCAAATCATGTTAGTAGGCTTCATAATTTTAGGCAAATCTCTTACTGCAAGTGTAGTACTTACTTTCACAATTTTGTTGAAGTTTATATGACAAAACCTTCTATGCCATAACCAACTTTCATCAATCTTAGTAATCAAACATGTCATCCCAGTAGGATTCAACTGAAATACATTACCTCTGGTTCTAGATCTAGTTCCAATTAGATTTCCATCTTTATCCTTTATCACACAAGTTTTCTCAATAAACCAAACTTCATATCCCTTATCAACTAACTATCCAACACTCAAAAGATTATGTTTCAATCCATCCACAAACTAAACATCATCAATATTAGTCTTTCCATCAAGAGTAATAGATCATATACCTTTAATCAAACAAGGTGCATTGTTTCCAACTCTAACAACTCCTCCATCATATTTGTTAAAATTTATGAACTTTTTCATGTCTCTAGTCATATGATGTGAACAACCACTATCTATAATCCAATCAGCTTTCTTTTCAACTTGAGAAACTAAGGCTTTTTCTTCCTTAACATTAGTTTTAGGATTCTCTTCTTTAATTGCTACAAATCCTATGTCATTATTATTCTCAGTATCACTTTCACTTAGAGTTCTTTCTATACTAGCTTTAAGATCTTCATCATTAGCATAATAACATTCCTTAGATCTTCTAGGTTTGAAATTGTTTCTGTACTTTTTAACTCTCTTAGGACATTTAGATGCAAAATGACCATATTCTTAACAAGTCCAATATTTAAATATTTTCTTACCGTCTGGTTCTCTCTTCACAAGCAAGGCAATAACTTCTTCAATCTTCTAGTCTTCTTCATTTCTAGATCTCCTGCTGCCAGCATAATCTCTGCTCACACTAATGCTTCTTGACAAAGTAGGGAAAACACTAAGAGCACTGAATGTTGTCTCCATTCTATGTAAGTCTCCTGATAACCTCAGGTTCATTTCTGCTGCTTCAAATCTTCCAAGAAGAGTTTATCTTGTAAATTTTGTAGTACAATGTATAACTTGTTCAATCATTTGTGTTGTCTACTTAAATATAGGAGTCAATGTTCTCAAAATTTTCCATATGACTTCATTCTCTATCTTTGTTCCTCCACAAGACTTTATACTTGTAATAATTTTTGACATTCTACCAATATAGTTGCTAACATATTCATCTTCCAACATTCTTATATCTTCAAATCGACATATCTAATTATGTAATCTAACTCTTTTTGCATGTTCACCACCTTCAAAAGTAGAGTGTAAAGCTTTCCAAATTTCATGAGATTTTTTCAAACATTTGACCTGATAGTACTCATTCTCCAGAAGGGTTGTCAAAAGTGCTTCTCTTGCAAGTATGTTACACATGAATAGATCTCTCTCATCAGCAATACATGTTTCAAGATTTTCCTCTTCAATGATAGTCTTATCATTCTTTGTAATCAACTAATAACCTGGTCCTAAACACAGTAGGTGTGTCTTCATCTTTTCTTTCCAGTTGTCAAAATTTACTCCATCAAACTTAGGGCTTTCTTTCCTAAAATTCACTATGGATCTCCTTCAGCAGTTAAAATTCTTTTTCAAGGACCTGCCACTCTGTTACCAATTGTTAGAAAGTAAAGTCCACCAAGATAACTAAGAGGGGGGGTGAATCAGTTATTAGATAATTATAAATTTTATCAACTTCAACAACATTAAACCATTTAAGCAATATGATTACCAACCATAGAAAGATATTCATACACAATAACACAATGACACAAGATATGTTGACTAGGGAACCTCTTGATCAAAGAGTAAACCTCGGTGGGAATGATGCCCACAAAAGATGCACTAATATGAATATTCTTTGTGAAAGGATGGACTCTATTAGGAGTCTTATGAAATACATTCAGTACATATGAATCTCTGTTAGGAGATTTTGGATCCCTGTTAAAAGATTCTAACCCTGTTAAGAGTTATGGAAGACAAAAGGACCCACTTCCCAAATAGCTTCAAGGTAAGATCATTGAACACACTGTCCAAATAATATTTGTATTACTCAATAGAATAATATGTTACCTCTTCTCTGACTATGCCAAACCACACTCACTGTTACACCAGATCTCAATTTCAGATCTCTATACCTCGCATGTCTTCCTTCTCAAATTTGCTTTCAAATTTACCTCTTTTCTTCACTTCATGCATGCATCATCACATCCAACCATATTCCAACAAGGAAAAACATTCCTTCCTTTATACCACACTCAGATAATTACAAATGAGTCAACATCCAATTACAACATAAAAGTTTCACATGCTACATCAAAATTACACAAAACTGTCGGCTTCCAACTACAATAATTCTTCACTCATGTGATGTCAAATTTTTCACTGTCATCCACGTCACTATCAATGTGTCTTCAATTTTCCTTTAATTGTGAAAAACTAGATTCCATCCCGATTAGGAGATATCATCCAATTTCCACAAACCGCTACTCAGGAACACTGCCTGAATACTGCTTCCACCAAAATAATCATAACTTACATGAATAAATGAATTATTGTCTATGCTCTTAACCATAAACATATAAATATCAAAGAGTATATCCTCCACATCGCATAGCTCTAACTACAATATCCCACATGCGCTAATCCAAACTCTGTCTGCTTCTGTGCAAGTCTTCGGTAAATCACTATGTTGACATCAATGAAAATCATAGTCATGGATGCAAGAACAACAACTACAGAATGGTTTTCAAACATTTGGCATTCATTCCTAATAAGAAGACTATGGACTGTACTATAAGAAGAATGAGAGATTTGAACTAGAAGTCTATATTGATGCAGATTGGGAAGGAAATGTGGATGACAAAAAAAGTACTAGTGGTGGAGCTTTCTTTCTTGGATAGAGATTAGTTTCTTGGACAAGCAAGAAACAAAATTGCATTTCCCAATCTATAGCTAAAGTCAAGTATGTAGCAGCTACAGTGAACTATTCAAACCTGATATGGATTAAGAAATTGTTGAATGGCATGAAAGAGGAGATCATTGAACTAGTTGTCATATACTATGACAAAAAAAGTGCTATCAACATATCTAAGAATGCAGTGCTGCACACAAACACAAAACATATTGCTATCAAGTTGTTGAAAACTACAATTGAAGCAATTATTGTATTGTCATTGATGTCAAACCTAAACTGGTAAGATTGTTTCTATCTTAGAAAGTACTATATCTATTTGATTGTTGAGAAGGATTAGGCCAAGGTTGATAACAATAGCACCTAAGGAAAGGTTGAGCTATCTTAATACTTCAATGGGTAGTTGATTATGTGGCACAATGATAAGATAATGTATTGCTTATCTAAGTAAGAAGTAAGACTAAACAAGTAGGCTTAACCGAGCAAAAGTGAAGAAATCTAGTTTAAGTCGAGTGATATTAGTGTCGATCGAGCCAGTATATACCAAGTAAATTTAGTGTTGATCGAGCATCAGTTAATTGCTGATGAAGATAGTATTAGCTGAGGAAATAGTTTCAGTGGTGAATGGGCTACCTAGTGATGACTGAGGAGTTGAACACAGTATTAACCGAGTGTTAGTAATTTACATTTGAGGAAGAATTCAGATTCCTAGATGACATAGTTGAATTCTTGGATTATGTAAATCATGTTGACTTTATTTATTGATTGTATGGAAGCATTTAATGCACTGTAAATTATTTTATTATAATTCCATAAAGAGATTTGAGATGTTTCTAGAAGGATGGATGAAGAACATAAAGTTGGAAGGATTCAATGAATCTGACCTAACCCTAAGATCTAAGGAGGAGATTAAGGGGAAAAAGTTGGATCGACCTAAATGAACAGGTATTAAGGAAACCTAAGTGTGAGGTTGAATGAAGGATGTCGGAGTTGTTGTTATTGACTAAATAAGTAGAAAAGGCTGCAAGAGAAGGAGTTGTGATTGCTTGAAGTGATTTATGAGTAGATCAGTGATGGAGATGGAAATGGATCATAGTCAGTAAGCTAGCATATGCCTTTGGAATTGGATCTATTATTTTCAAAGTGAGTTCTATGTTTTCAAATCAAACATTGTTGTTACTTTCTAATCATTGTATTAGTTTTAAATCATTTAATCAAGGTTGATCTAACAATCATTTGTATAAATCCTTTGAACAAGGTTGCATTCTAATGGAATGTATGTGAGTCTTTTAACAAGGTGCACTCCTAATAGGGTGTTTGAAATCCTTTCACCGGATCACACCTGATAGTGTGTTTGTAAACCTTTGACAGGGTTGGCTTTTCACAGAGCCCACTTCAGAAGAGTGAAAATATCAGTAACATGTTACAAAGTGGTTTTTCCCAAATTGGGTTTCCACTATAAATCCTGGTGTTAATGCTTGTGTGAATGTCTTGGTTTGAACATTTCTTTTTTTTACAAGTTAAATGCTATTGGATCTGAGACTACACTATTATATGTTTCTGATATGCATTTAGTAATGACCAAGTAGCTGTTGGTTATTAGATCTAAGTTGTTGAAGATTTTTGAAAGTATAATTATACATCTAGACCTGAGAACAACTGATTCAACCCCCCACTGCTATTGTTCTAAAGAGTATCTGACATATTGAAGCAGAAATGGTCACACTTTAGGAGTAGCCTAAAGTTGTGTAAAGTACAACCAGGTTATAATCAGTCATAAGCAAGATGAAAGAGGAAGAAATATTGTTACTGAACTGACAAGATGACATCTACATCTGAAAGATGCAAGTCCTAGATGATTCTTTAGCATTATTATCAAAGAGGGAGAGATTCAGAGATGAAAACACAAGATGAGATGAAAAACACATGAAAGAAGAAATCATTCAAAGAAATTGAGGTAGAGAGACACATAAAATATTTAGAGGGAGTAATTATGTGGATGGCCAAGAAAGCTAGGCTAACTGATTCACTATCAGAATGAAGCTAAGGATATTACAAATATTTCTGATACAAAGACAAGTTTTGGATTGGTTGGTGAATCATGTGTTATTCATATGGTGTTACCATCAATGCCAAAGAGGGAGATTGTTGGAAACTACAATTGAAGCAATTGTTGTATTTTCATTGATGTCAAACCTTAACTAGTAAGACTATTGCTATCTAAGAAAGTAATATATCTATTGAGTGATGAGAAGGATTAGGGTAAGGGTGATAACAAAAGAACCTAGAGAAAGGTTGAGTTGTTTGATACTTCAAAGAGTACTTGATTATGTGGCATAATGATAAGATAATGCATTGTTTATTCAAGTAAGAAGCAAGACTGAACAAGTAGGCTTAACTGAGAAAAAGTGAAGAAATATAGTTTAAGCCAAGTGATGTTAGTGTCGACCGAGCCAGTATATGCCAAGTAAATTCAGTGTTGACCGAACATCAGTGTATTGCCGAGGGAGAAAACATTAGCTAAGGGAAACAATTTCAAGTGGTGACTGAGCTACACAGTGATGACCAAGGAGTTGAACACAATATTAATTGAGCATCAGTAATTTACATTTGAGGAAGAATTCAGATTCCTAGCTAACATGTTTGAATTCTTGGATTATGTAAATCATGTTGACTTTATTTATTGACTATATGGAGCATTCAATGCATAGTAAACCATTTTATTGTGATTCCAATAAAGAGATTAAAGATGTTTCTAGAAGGATGGACAAAGAAAATAATGTTGGAAGGATTTGATGAATCTGACCTAAACCTAAGATCTAAAGAGGAGATTAAGTGAAAAAAGATGGATCTACCTATCGAAGAGGTATTAAGGAAACCTAAGTGTGAGGTTGAGAAAGAGATTCTGGAGTTGTTGTTATTGACTGAATAAGAAGAAAGGTTGAAGGTGAAGGAGTTGACTAGAGTTGTGATTTCTTGAAGGGATTTCCAAGTAGATCAGTGATGGAAATGGAAATGGAACCCAGTTAGTAAGCCAACATATATGTAAGAATTGGATCTGTTATTTGCAAAGTGAGTTGTATGTTTTTAGATAAAATATTATTGTTACTTTCTAACCATTATATCAGTCAAAATCCTTTAATCAAGGTTGACCTAACAATCATTGTATAAATCCTTTAATCAATGTTGCATTCTAATGGAATGTACTTAAGTCCTCTAACAAGGTGCACTCCTAACAAGGTGGTTGAAATCCTTTAACAGGGTCACACCTAGCAGTGTGTTTGTAAACCTTTAACAGGGTTAGCTTTTCATAGAGCTCACTTCAGAAGAGTGAAAATATTAGTAAAATGTTACAAAGTGGTTTTTCCCAAATTGGGTTTCCATTATAAATCCTGGTGTTAGTACTTGTGTGAATGTTTTGGTTTGAACATTTTGATGTTTTTCAAGTCAAATATTGTTGGATAGTGGACTACACTGTTAAATGTTTCTGGTATACAATCAGTAATGACCGAGTAGTGTTGGTTATTAGATCTGAGTTGTTGAAGTGTTTAAAAGTTTAATTGATACATCTGGACCTGAGAAAAATTGATTCACCCCCTCTCTCTATTGTTCTAAATCATATTAACAGAGTAAACATGCATCTTAGTAATTATTACTTTATATTAAATTTCAAGACTCGCAAGAGAGATAGGATAGGAAGTACGTAATTATAAGCCTTTTGATTTACCAAAAAAAATCCCTTTTGACATTCCTAAAATTAGCCTTCCCAAATACATCACTCCTTTCTTAAAAATTCTAATTACAATTAATTCACATGGCCCGATAGCATATAGAGAGATAATTACATCAAGTAGCCCAAATGCTTACAATACATCTTAACATTTTGAATAAAAAAGATAGAGATAAATGATACAATAAGGAAAATATTCACCATTGAAAACATCTGAGTCCAATCCAAGACACGAATCATGAACAATACCTTGAAAGAGATTTTCCACCCAACCATTTGAAACTGGTAAAGTTTCACCCCCATGATAGGACATTGAACCAAGGTAATCTCAAGACCTTAAGGAAATCTAAATCCCAAGAAACCAAGAAAAAAAAACTCGAAAGAGTAAAAGTAAAGCATACAAAACATCACCTACTACAACACCAAGGTCAAGGCTCTAGGATACCACCTAAGTGAGTGTCATCACACAACCTTTATATTTGGATCCTCCCTAGAAACCATGTAACCCTTGTCCCCCCTTTATGAATAGGGATCCACCCTGGTATTTAACCATGGCCACAATACTCCAATAGATCTGTGTGGCATTATTATATTTTATTTCATTATCTTTTGAATCCCCCCTTCCCAAGTTAATTTTTAAGGTTATCACTTGATTAAAAAATCACCCATAGAATCATCTGGAAAACACTTTGAGTTACAAAACCTATGGTGAGCCACTCACCTAGGGTTCCTAGTCCCCTACCCCATCACAAGCCAAAGATACAAGATAACACTTCAAAGTCTTGATTAATAGGTTTAGGAAACTCTCCCACGCACATAGACCCTCAAGATTAGTCCTAACCTTATCCATGTGCATAATAAGAATCATAAAAAGGATTTTCAACACAAGACACATTAAAAAAATTATTTTTATGAACCTCATGCATTAATTTTAACATCTGATGGTCTGTTTTATAGGTCTAGGGAGCTCTCTTGTGCTCTCAGGCCCTCAATATGAGTCCTAGCCTTAAGATATATACAAATAACTTCATGGATATAATGTAAAGTACAAAAAACATTATAAAAAACATTATAACACATCCCAAACAAGGAAATGACATTTATAGGTGTGAAAAGATACAGACCAAACTCATAAGAACAAGAATAGGTGACACAAGCCAAAGTCCAAGCCCAAAATGACCAAATCGGACCCCTAGGACCCCATAAGTTGCATAAAATAATTATCATAGGGCCATATGATCATTACCATAGGCCCATACAAGTATCCATACAAGATCATATGAGTAAACATGCTCAGGTTTATTTTATCTTATGAGAACTGTTTCAAAAGTTCATAAAATTGACCAAAAATGAAAGTACAAATTATGGAGAGTGCCTCAGAAAGGTTCCCTGAGGTATACCTAGTTTAGGTACCTTAGCATACCACATGAAAAATACTTCCTCAACATACCATTTAACTTAAAACACAAACAAAAGATCAAAACTAAGAAATGAAAACATAAATCTGCATATGCCACAAGAAGGGAAAACTCACTAAAAAGTTTCCTAATCATTCCTAACCTTTCCTAAACTTCCCTAAAAAACATATACATAGATAAATATGCCAATTTAAAATCATATAATCAATCATAGACTTCCAGGAAGAGTTTTGACAAAGAAAACTAATAACCTATGCCATTAAACTTCCTGCACACCGTATGTGCTTTCAAAAATATTCAATTCATAATTATATATAACCAGAGAATGTTGAAAAAGAAAGAAGAACACACTATTAATTTCTAAAATACACACACACACCCACAAATACACACAGGCGAGAAGGTGATTATTGCTAGTTCCAGATCCTACCTATAGTCCAGCGGAGAATCCCTTCCAAAGTTCGATAGCAACCCTCCAAAATTTGAGTGATGATTGCCTTCTAGCATAATCTTCCTCAACCCTTCTGAGAACAATTCTTCCTTCCTCCTTTGAGAATCTCCACAAACCCCTCACAAATACAGCTATCAAATGAAAATATGACAAAAAAACCAAAAATTATTCACTTCCAGAATTTCCCCAATTTTTCTTCCAATATTTTTCCTCCCTCTGAAAATCCTCTCGTATGAATAATTTAATGAAAATTATATGGTTGGAGGATTTTATTTATGGGAAGAAACTTCTCCAATTACTATAGCTGGTTGAAGATTAAATTAAACAATCCCCGTAATAACTATAAAAACTTTTTATTATTTTATTAACTTATCCCCCAAAAAAGACCATAATACAAAAAGAAGCATAAGAATACTCAAATAACTCACATAGCCCAATTGGAAACAAACTATCCTAATTCCTAGGAGGTCTCAAGTTCAAACCTCCTAGTTCAATCTCCCAACTAAGGTGACCTGCTAAAGAGGAACCCACATCAATAGAAATTCCTTGAGAGTAACTTGGTAAAATCTCCACACAAAAACAATTCAAAGATTTTGAAGGCACACTCAAACCTATGTAGCCAGTTGGAGTTGAAGCCTGGTACCTACATCCCACAACACCAAATGAGTACACAAACATGTATACATATATATATGCACAAATAATGGAAAACAAGTAGGGAGAGTGTGACATCATGTGGATCTCTTGTAGGAGTAACTATGACTACCTCTCCTTATCCTACACTCACATAAGATAGTGTAATCAACAAAGTATAAATGGATCAGTATGGTTAGCTTGAGAATAATCATTACTCCATATTGTATAACAAG
This sequence comes from Chamaecyparis obtusa, assembly GCA_027943335.1. Taxonomy (NCBI): domain Eukaryota; kingdom Viridiplantae; phylum Streptophyta; class Pinopsida; order Cupressales; family Cupressaceae; genus Chamaecyparis; species Chamaecyparis obtusa. The sequence continues at coordinate 134,273 of BSBK01009997.1, read as the reverse complement.
AATGAATCATAATATAATCATGTAAATTTAAATTATTTACTCACTTTAATAACCTAGTTTTATCATCAAACATGTACTCATAATGTCTAATTATCTAAACAAAATAAACAAATTATATAATCCTTAATACTCAATGTAGTAATCATGTCTAGTCTCAAGCATAACAAGTAGAATCCTTAGAGTGGGTAACACATCTAAAACTTAAGTGACTATAATCAATCAACCTAAGATAATCATAAACATGATGGAATATGGATGAAGTGACTGAGAGGGGGGGGGTGAATCAGTCAACCATAAAAACACTTCACAATTAATTCTTTGCAGATCCCTTAGGATATCTTAACAATGTTATCTGTTTTAGCACTCGGTAAATAGATTGCAATAACTTTGAAGATGCAGAAAGTATTAGCAATATTATCTTTAGATATTCATCAGCACATGTATATGATTGAGAAAGCAATTAAGAACACAAGAGACACAAGATTTAACGTGGAAACCCAATATGGGAAAAACCACCAATGTATCTAGATACTGATTTTCACTTTTCTGAAGTGATGCCCGGTTAGAAGCCAACCCGGTAAAAGGTTACAAAACACACTGTTAGGTGTGACCTTGTTAGAGGATTTAAAACACCCTACTAGGAGTGGCCTGGTAAGAGGTCTTGAAAACAATTCAATGGAATTGTCACCTTGTTAGAGGATTTACATTATGGTTGTTAAACCAACTCGGTTAAGAGATTTAGAATTCACTGTTACAATGATAAGAAGGTAACAATAAAAAAGTGACCTGTATAATAATGCAACTATCTTGCTAATTACAGATCTCTGTTCTGCATAAGTCTGATCCTTTCTGATCGAATAAATCTCTACTGCACCTCAAGGATATCTGAACATCCTTCACAAATTCGCATATACCTTTTCTTCTTTTCTTCTGTAAATCTTCTGCTGTATATTTACTTTTCACATTTGACCTTTTATTTATATGATTTTGGATTTGTCAAATCGACATTAATTAGTATAATAGTCGGCTGAAATAAGCAAACTCTATTTGCAAAAGTCCTTCAAGGGCTGACAGTGCTCGGTGACCATAACTTTCTATAATCTTTCGGTGACCGAGGGAACTCGGTAAACACCGATAATCCTTTGCTTTTGATAACCGACTGAACTCGGTAAACACTATCTTTTCTTCGATGACCGACTGAACTCGGTAAACACTATCTTTTCCTCGATGACCGACTGAACTCGGTAAACACTATCTTTTCCTCGATGACCGACTGAACTCGGTAAACACTATCTTTTCCTCGATGACCGACTGAACTCGGTAAACACTATCTTTTCTTTGATAACCGAGTGGACTCGGTAAGCACTAATATTCTTGTCTGGCAGACTGACTGAGCTCGGTAGGAACTGATTGCTGCGGACTATGACATAGTGTGACATCAAAGACAATACATAATTGAGTAGCAATTTCCTTCAGACAATTGTTTCCAACAATCTCCCTCTTTGGCATTGATGGCAACACAATATGTCATAGCATAAGAAATTTGAAAGAGTTAGCTCGGTTCAGATTCAAATCTCCCTCTGTCAGCAAACTTCCTGTATCCTGAAAATTCTTCCTTCTGAATATTGAAAATTTCTTGAAAATAATAGCATAATAGCAAAGACATAGCAAACACTCCCTCTTTAACAACACATGCCAAAGACAATTCACATATTACCGGTGAAAATTAGTGTACCTCAAGTACTGATTCATATGCAATGATTCTTTTAATATGCTGCATCAACAAGTTGATTTTCAATCATGTTCTGATTGATGCATCACTAAAACTGTATTTAGTGAGCCTCAGATAGGGGAATGACCCCTAACTTACCTCTTAGATACACAAATGCATCCTTAGGTAATGGTTTGGTAAAAATGTCTGCAATCTGTTCTTTTGTATGAATATATTCTAATCTAATTTCCTTGTCCTGCACCAATTCTCTGACAAAGTGGTATTTAATAGCAATGTGCTTGGTTTTGGAATGCATCACTGGATTCTTAGAAATGTTTATTGCACTGGTATTGTCACAAAATATAACAACTGGTTCTTTGATTTCAACCTTCATACCTTCTAATAGCTGTTTAAACCAAACAATATTTGAACAGTTTACTGCAGCAGCAACATATTCTGCTTCAGCTGTGGATTGAGATGTGCAATTCTGCTTTTTACTAGTCCAGGATACCAGTCTTTTTCCAAGAAAAAATGCTCCACCACTTGTGCTTTTTCTGTCATCAATGTTTCCTGCCCAATCAGCATCAGTAAACACTTTCAAGTCTAGATTGCCTCCAAATTTATACCAAAAACCATATTCTTCAGTTCCTCTTAAGTATCTTAAGATTCTTTTGATTGCCATCATGTGATTTTCCTTAGGTTTTGCTGAGAATCTAGCTACTATACCGACTGCTAAGGCAATATCAGGTCTTGTATGTACTACATACTGCAATTTTCCAATCATAGATCGGTATAGGGTCTGATCAACTTCTTTTGAATCATCATTTTTGGTAAGTTTTAGTCCAGTACACATGGGTGTACCAACTGGTTTTGAATCTTCCATACCAAACTTCTTAAGTATCTCCTTAATGTATTTGGATTGAGTAATGTATATACCATTCTTGCTTTGCTGAATTTGAAGACCAACAAAGAATTTTATTAAACCAAACATAGACATTTCAAATTCTCTATTCATTTGCTCTGAAAATTCTTTGCACTGATCCTCATTCCCTGTAAATATAGTATCATCCACAAATATTTCTGCCAATACAATTTTGTCATCTGGTCCTTCTTTAATATACAGATTGCTGTTATCATTAGCTCTTTTGAAATTAATCTAAATCAAATAGTTATGGAGTCTTTCATACCATGCTCTAGGAGCTTGTTTTAAACCATACAATGCTTTGTGTAACCTGCAGACCATGTCCCTTTTCTCTGGATCAACAAAACCTTCAGGTTGTTCAATGTAGACTTCTTCATCAAGAATTCCATTGAGAAATGCAGATTTTATATCCATCTGATATACCTTAAATCCTTTGTGTGCTGCATAAGCAAGTAGAGTTCTTACACCTTCTAATCTTGCAACAGGAGCAAAAGTTTCTCCATAATCTATACCTTCTTCTTGAGAGTAACCTTTACATACCAGTCTAGCTTTGTTTCTAGATACTTGACCATCTTCATTCAGCTTATTTCTGAATACCCATTTTGTTCCAATTACATTCTTATCTTTAGGTCTAGGTACAAGAGTCCAAGTTTTGTTCTTTTTTATTTGTTCTAATTCTTCATTCATTGCTTCAATCCAACTTTCATTTTCCAATGCATCTTTGATATTTCTAGGTTCAAAATCAGTAAGCAGACATGTACCCTTTAGCTTGCTTCTTGTCATAGTACCATCTGATTTGTTTCCAATGATTTGATCTGGTGCATGATGTCTTCTGACATATTTGGCTAGTATAGGTTCCTTGCCTTTTGAATGATTCATGCTGTTGTCTTCTAGGATCTCTTCTTCAGGTTGCTCAGGCTCGGTAGATATTTGCTCGATAACTTCAGGCTGAGACTCAGTCTGAATTTCTTCCTGTGACTCGGTTTGAACTTCTTCCTGTGACTCGGTAACTGTGCTCGGCTCGGTAGATGTAGTTTCCTTACTGATAGTTGTGTCTACCAATGTTTCAGGTTCAATGTAAATGAATCTTCTGTAGTTCTCAGGTTCCCTTTTTCTTTCTTCCTCAGTCTTTTCTACAAACTCATCAAATTTTACATGTATACTTTCTATGACTTTGTGAGTAGATAAGTTCAGACATTTGTATGCCTTGCTTTTGCTAGAATATCCTAGGAATATTCCTTCATCACTTTTCACATCAAATTTATTTCTTCTGGATTCTTTTAAGATATAACACTTACTACCAAATATTTTCATGTAACTTACATTGGGTTTATAGCCATACCATAATTCATAAGGAGTTTTGAATGTGTCTTTCTTCAGTTGTACTCGGTTCAAGGTATGAACTACAGTGCTGATAGCTTCCTTCTAGTACTTTATAGCGATGTTCTTTTCTATCATTAGAGTCCTTGCACAATCCATAATAGATCTGTTTCTTCTCTCTACTATTCCATTCTGCTCAGGAGTTCTAGGAGCTGATACCTGTCTTTTGATTCCTCTTTCAATGCAGAAGTTGTTAAAATCATGGGAGATGAATTCACCACCTCTGTCTGATCTTAAGCATTTCAATCTTTTCCCTGTTTCTTTTTCTACTCTTGCTAAGTACCATTTGAACTTTTCAAATGCTTCTGATTTTTCTCTTAAATACATAACAGTCATCATTCTAGAATAATCATCAACGAAAAGAATAAAGAATTTATCTCCAGTATAGCTTTGTATTCCAATAGGTCCACATAAATCAGTATGCACAATTTCCAAAATTTCTTTAGACTGATAGTTCTTACTCTTGAAACTAGTTTTACTCATTTTGCCAATCTGACAATTCTTACATAGACCAGTGTCAGGTTTCTTCAAAGTAGGAATGCCTCTAACCTTCTTGAATTTGCTTATTTTTATCATGTTATCAAAATTCACATGACATAACCTTTTGTGCCATAGCCAACTTTCTTCTATTTGAGCAATAAAGCATGAATATTCACTGAGATCAAGATAAAATAAGTTACCTTTTGTTTGTTTGCCTGATCCAATGAGTTTTCCTTTTCCATCCAGCAGTCTTGCTTGACCATTCATGAATTCAACCTTGAAACCAGTGTTGATTAGCTGTGCTACACTTAAAAGATTATGTTTTAGTCCTTCAACCCAATAAGCATTATCACATATGAGTTCTTTGGTTAACGAGATTCTTCCTTTTCCTTTTATACAACAAGGTTCATTGTTTCCAAATCTTACATTACCACTATCACAGTCTTCTAGATATTCAAATTTTGTCTTGTCACCAGTCATGTGGTGTGAACATCCGCTGTCTATTATCCATATATCATATTTGCTTATATGAGAAATAAGTGCCATCTTATCTTCATCATCATCAGATTCATCTTTTATAGCAATAAAGACAATTTCTTCTTCACTATCATCAGAATCTTTAGCCATAAAACATGATTTCTTACCTTTATCCTTGTATGATTTGAAATTCTTTTTGCCATAGTACTTGTGACTTCTCTTTTCTTCTTTGACTTGCTTGTTTGGGCACCTAGCTGCAATATGTCCAATTTCTTCACATGAAAAATAGATTAAAGGAGTTTTACCTTTATATTTACCTTTCCCTCTAGAGTACTTCTTTGCAAGTAATGCTTCTACAATTTCAAGATCACTATCAGAACTTTCTTCTGATTCTTCTTCACTTTCTGACTAAACTTCTTTAATTTTCTTGTTCTTCTTTAGTGAAACCTTGGCCTCAAATGCTGATTCAATATTTTTGGAACTAGGAACATAGTTATCATAGTTGTCTAATTCAAAAGCTGTCAATCTTCCAACTAAAGCATCCAAAGTTATATTGTGGTTTGTTTCACATCTTCTTTCTTGAATAGCTGATACTCTTATTGCATAGATAGGGAGTAGTGTTCTGAGTACCTTACTTATAACAGTCTCATCTGAGATTGTTCCTCCAGAAGCTCTAATTGCACTTACACTTGCTTTGATTCTTTCAACATATTTTGCAATGTTTTCATCTTCCTTCATATTCATCTTGTCAAACTGTCCTCTTAGGCTTTTTGCTTTGGCTCTTTTCACATTTGCATCACCACCATATATTTTCTTCAGTGCCACCCACATTTCATATGCAGTAGTGCAGTCTTTAATATCATCAAATTCTTCATAGCTGAGAGCAGATGCAATGTCTATCATCATGGTGTTGTGAGTCTTTTTATCTGCAATGTCTTCAACAGTTAATGCACCATTAGGAATTGTGTATTCTTCATCAATGTATTTGCATCCTGAATCACCAATGGAAGCCAGATGAAGTCGTATGAGACCTTGCCATGCTGAAAAGTTATCTCTGTTGAGCTTTGGAATTTCCCTCTTGTAAGACATCCTGATCTTTAGCTTAGGTCCTTGAAACCCTTCCTGCAAGCACCAAATGCTCTGATACCAATTGATGGAATATGGATGAAGTGACTGAGAGGGGGGGGTGAATCAGTCAACCATAAAAACACTTCACAATTAATTCTTTGCAGATCCCTTAGGATATCTTAACAATGTTATCTGTTTTAGCACTCAGTAAATAGATTGCAGTAACTTTGAAGATGCAGAAAGTATTAGCAATATTATCTTTAGATATTCATCAGCACATGTATATGATTGAGAAAGCAATTAAGAACACAAGAGACACAAGATTTAACGTGGAAACCCAATATGGGAAAAACCACCAATGTATCTAGATACTGATTTTCACTTTTCTGAAGTGATGCCCGGTTAGAAGCCAACCTGGTAAAAGGTTACAAAACACACTGTTAGGTGTGACCTTGTTAGAGGATTTAAAACACCCTACTAGGAGTGGCCTGGTAAGAGGTCTTGAAAACAATTCAATGGAATTGTCACCTTGTTAGAGGATTTACATTATGGTTGTTAAACCAACTCGGTTAAGAGATTTAGAATTCACTGTTACAATGATAAGAAGGTAACAATGAAAAAGTGACCTGTATAATAATGCAACTATCTTGTTGATTATAGATCTTTGTTCTGCATAAGTCTGATCCTTTCTGATCGAATAAATCTCTGCTGCACCTCAAGGATATCTGAACATCCTTCACAAATTTGCATATACCTTTTCTTCTTTTCTTCTGTAAATCTTCTGCTGTATATTTACTTTTCACATTTGACCTTTTATTTATATGATTTTGGATTTGTCAAATCGACATTAATTAGTATAACAGTCGGGTAAAATAAGAAAACTCTATTTGCAAAAGTCCTTCAAGGGCCGACAGTGCTCAGTGACCATAACTTTCTATAATCTTTCGGTGACCGAGGGAACTCGGTAAACACCGATAATCCTTTGCTTTTGATAACCGACTGAACTTGGTAAACACTATCTTTTCTTCAATGACCGACTGAACTTGGTAAACACTATCTTTTCTTCGATGACCGACTGAACTCGGTAAACACTATCTTTTCCTCGATGACCGACTGAACTCGGTAAACACTATCTTTTCCTCGATGACTGACTGAACTCGGTAAACACTATCTTTTCTTTGATAACTGAGTGGACTCGGTAAGCACTAATATTCTTGTCTGGCAGACCGACTGAGCTCGGTAGGAACTGATTGCTGCGGACTATGACATAGTGTGACATCAAAGACAATACATAATTGAGTAGCAATTTCCTTCAGACAATTGTTTCCAACAAAACATGGATACTGAGCATCTCACAAAGAAACATATAGATCTATCAGGTGATCCCATCACATTGAGATCCTAAAATATCTTAGACACATAATAAGATATAAAGGGACATACTTATACAATATTTATCATTTCCAAAATTTGAATGTGAAGTTATAGTGTTTGGAAGAGAGTTGGGTTAAGAAATCACCTCAAGAAGGATCATTCTCTTATAAAAATAACCATGTAATCACATATTTAACACTCCCTAACTTCCAGTGAGAATATCCAGAACCTGTTAGGGTTGGAGGGGCATTTAAAATCATGCCATGATCCTTCACAATATGTTATCTCACCAAGTCAGTCAAGAACAATAAAATATCAATATGCCATAGGTAAAAATCATTGAATCTTATTACATAACCCAATGTGATCCAACAACGTGCAAATATGACATGATCTAGAAATACCAGCAAGCAACATGAAATCCCACATCAGCAACATAAACAAATCTATCTCATAATTCATAGTTGTCTTTGCATTATTCATTGAGAACATCAACCTCTATCACTCTAGAAAAATAGCTTGCTAGAATCCAAATTATGAAACTTTCGATCTGAGGATACATGTCCATGTCCTAAACTCACTAGTAGGTTAGAAAAAAATAAATTACATAGATGATCCTCACCGATCCAAGAAATGAAACTTGTCACTTCCTAAACAACCAGAAAAATATCTCTAATAAATCACCTGAAAGTCACTCAAATTAAAATGTGAACCTCTCCAACTTCAACAATATCAAGTAAACACAATCCTTCAACCATCTGCATCTATACAATATTTTATCCTTAATACAACAACAATACTGACCGAAACCCTTCACTAAACAAACTAGGAACACTATCCAAAATAAGGAAATGTGTTGACATCAATGAAAAAACATCAATTTTAGGACATATATGCATGATAGCTTAGAAATATCCAACAATATCCCCCTTTGGAATTGATTGAAATATATGATGTGAAAAACCAAATCAATGAACAAAGAAACCATACTACTAACAATATCCACAAAAGTTCAATCTCTCCACCTAATTCTAACACTTATTTTTCAAATAGCTATCTCTTTTGCTTTGACATTAATGAAAAAGGAACATATATGCACTGAGTCATGGAATCAAAAAGAAACTAAACATTTCTTTTAAGATTCAAACAACATACCTTACAAGACTAACTACTCCCCTTGAGTAATAGCCACCAAAACATCAATCCAGGTTAATGATAATCTCTATGAAAGCACTAGACCGATGCAAATCCATGGATCTCTAGCTCTGATCAAGAGGGTCCATTACCCCAATATTACCTCATATATACTCAAAGGTGTCCTTTTTCAAGGGCTTCATGAAGATATTTGTAATATTCTCTTTATTAGGAACATATTCTAGTCTGACTTCTTTTTCACTCACCTTGTCTTTCAAGAAATGATACATGATAGATATATGATTTTTTTTTAATGCAATACAAGATTCTTTGAAATATTAATAGCATTTGAGTTATCACAATAAATAGTAATGGGCTCATGAAGACTTACTCCAAGATATATTTTAACATTGGCTTCATCCAAACAACTTGAGTAAAATTAACAAAAACAGTAACATAATCAGCTTCAACAATAGATTGTGTAATATACAACTTTTCTTTTTACTATACCAAGAGAATAACCTTTTTCCCAAGAACAATGATCCACCACTTATACTTTTTATATCATCACTAGTACAATTGGCACCTATTTTCGTTGAACAAATGGTTGAACTTTCTACCAAGATTGGTCAAATAATCTACGAATGGTCTTGTCACTATTTTCCTAGTTGAACTTTCGACATATCATTGTTAACATAGAATGTTCTATGCCAGTCTTGGTCAAAACTGACATCGGCAATTGGTGGGTTTATTCGTCAAACTTTTAACCCCCATGGGTTGAAATGTTTGGCCCAACCGACTAGGATGCCAAAACCACGGCACTAAATTTCCACCAAAATTAGTCAAAATTTAGACAAATGTTTGTCAAAATATTTGGCCCATCTGAAAAGGATGCCAAACCCATGATACTACATTTTGACACAAAATGGTCAATATTTAGACCAGACTTGGTGAGAGTTTCGACTAAGGTTAGTCAAAATTTTGACCAAATATGGAATGTTAAAAAAAAACACCTTCCTTCTTTGTCACCATAGCATACATCAATCAGCACACCTTATCATTGATCGCTACAACATGATACTTCTTCTTTCAATCATTGAAATCCTTATCACCATTTCTATAGCGATCTAGCCTTTTCATCTTCGGGACCACTCATTGCGAAAACCTATAGCGATGTAATATTTTCATCACCAGTCGTTGTAATAAAATCTTATCCCTTCGATCTCTGATGACACATTTCTCCATAACATACAGTGAAGGTTTCACATCTTGCTTCCTTTACCCATCACCATGACTTACACTGACAATGTCATCATTGATCACCAAAACCAGATCCACAAGATCCCGCTCACCGATGATCGCTATAGGCTATAGAGATATACCATTCTTTATCACTCATCGCCATATCGATAATGAGTTTTTTTTGCACAACAATACCATACCCAAGATGACCTTATTGTCTTCACTGTAGCATACCCTGATATTTGATGTCTTATTTCTATAGCTATAGCGATATGTGAAAAAATCATATATATCATGGAATTTCATGAGAATCAAAGCCAAGATTCATGGATAGAGATTTCCATGTGATAAGTAAGCCCTAGGGATGCACCTTGAGACCTGTGTCCTTGATATAGATGATAGATGATTTTCTCTGCAATAAAAAGGGGAGCACAGTAAGAGATTCTTTTATTGATCACAACTGTATAATCATTTTATGCTATAAAGAAAGGATTTGAAATGAAAAACAACTTTTACATGAAACTGTCAATACAATTAACTATAATGGAAGCAGTAATAGGTGGAAAATATTTGCAAAATACTGAGTTCCACCAGTGGCTCTAGGTGGGGACATGTACCCCTTGTGGGTGTAGTGAGAATTCAGATATCTCTAGAAAAAGAAGACCCATTGTTAAAAGAAAAAAACAAAAACAAAAAGTAAAAGGGGAGTTAGGGATACACCTGATTTTAGTTCTGAAAGAAAAAACACTTTAAATACTGAGCATGAGTCGACAATTCTTGATCATGTCCATCGATATCCTCCAAATAGTAAGAGTCATCACCATTCTTACCAGTGATGACATATGGATTGAGCCATAAAGCTTCAAACTTTCCATGCTTTCCCTTGTCTTGATCCTTTGCATTCCATTTCAAAACCCAATCTCCTTGGAATTTTCTACACTCTACCCTTTTGTCATGCAGTATTTTCACTTTCTACTGCTATCTTATATTTTTTTTATGTTACTTTACTATTAGCATAATGGTTTATTATGAACTTATTTGACACTGGTTACTAGCCAAACTTTAAAGTTTCAATTCACGAACCTTTGAAAGCGAATGGTAGAAGTTGGAATATTCTTCATCAGTGTCCTTCAAATTCTGAAGCCAGACTTCCTTGACATCCCTACAATACAAGGACATCGATAAAGATTTAAGCATCTCCTCCCATACCATACATTATTCAAGCCATGGGAGAAGATGCTTCTTTATGGCTGTACTCGTAATCTAAAAGTATGGGAAGTAGATAAATTCCTACACTATGAGGACACCGATAAAGAGTTAAGCATCTTATCTTTAGTCCTAGCTACTAGGTAAGGCTTGGAAGACTTATACCTATTGATCATCAAGAATAATCACTGCCTTGCCTTTATGTACACTACATAGTATGCAACATAATAGAAGGAAGAAAATATGAATGAATAAAAGAAATGAAAGATACAATAATATTATCTTGTTGTTTACCTTCTCATCATTGATCCCAATCTCACAAAAGTAATTTTATACGATCACTAGCACATTTTGTGCATGGATGAGAAACAGTATCCAAAGTTTCTAAATTCTTAGAAGAGGTATGAGTGGAGGCCAAAGAAGGGTTATTTTTGAAGGTTTTATAGATGCGGTTTACTGAATCATCATCTTTGCACTGGTACTCAATCTAGAAACCCTCGTATTTATATAGCCACTCTAGCAAATCTCCACATCTAGAAAATCTCCACAAAAATCTCTTCTGGCCTCCACTACCTATTACATCTTCTCAAAATCTAAAAAAAATCCATCATTGATTCTAATCAATGTACGAATAAAATTGTGAGAAAATGCTTAACCCATAATTCAATCTTTGACAAATAAAATAATGACAAAACACTTAAAGAATATGGAAAGCTCACAATGTTTAGAGACACACTTTACTCCAAGTGCCATGTACAACAAAAATAATTTGTCCAATTTGGATAGTAAGTCTAGTTTAATTTGTCCATGGACTGAGACCTTAAATTATTGAGCTTCTCTTTTTTTTGAGAATAGTTTAACATTTTCTACATAACAAGGCCAACCATGTGAAGGTGGAAGCTCATCTAGCCCCTCCTAGGAGCCTCTTATGACTCTTTAAGACATTCTAAGACCTCTAAGATTTATTCTTAGGGATCATAAAGGGTCATAAGGGGTCCTAGGACACAAAAACTAAGAAACATAAATGTAGGCATCATGGTCACAATTTTTTGGAGACAACATAATTGAGTGGTATATCCAGATGATGAAAAGCAACCACTACTCCTCAGGTTCCAATTTGACACTGCTGGATCCAAAAACCATAGATAAGGAATAAATTTAAAGAGTGGAGGAGGGCCACAATGACCAAAATAATACAGGGCCATAACAACCAAAATAATATAGGACAAACCTCACATTAAATGAGGCAACTACAAACATTTTAATAGATTTTCATTATTAAATAATAAAATTTCCATATACTAGTGTTCTAAGCCCCCTCATTACATGATTTATTATTGTAATCCCCCTCTAACTTATGAATCTAGAAAATGAAACTACAACCTATTGGGATTGAGACAACCCTTATAAAATAATAACAGCTAAGAAGGATCGGTTGCCAACATCTGTTGAATACAAGATTAGAGGCAATGGTTGGAGGACCTTGTATTCAACTAATGTTGGAAAGTGATCCTTCTTAGCTATTGTTGTTTAATAAGGTTTGTCTCAATCCCAATAGGTTGTAGTTTCATTTTCTAGATGTGTCAGTCAGAGGGGGATTACAAGAATAAATCATGTAATGAGGGGGTTTAGAACACTAGTATATGCAAATTTCATTATTTAATAATGAACATCTATTAAAATGTTTACAGTTGCCTCATTTAACTTGAGGTTTGTCTTGTATTATTTTGGTCATTATGGACCTCCTCCGCTCTCTAAATTTATTTCTTATCTATGGTTTTTGGATCCCACAGTGTCAACTTGGAACTGAAGGAGTAGTGGTTTCTTTGCATCATCTAGGTATACCACTTAGTTATGTTGTCTCCAAAAAATTGTGACCATGATTCCTACATTTATGTTTCTCAGTTGTTGTGATATCTACATTTATGTTTCTCAACTGTCATGTTTATGTGCATGTTCTTTATGTGTTTGGATTCTCTCCCTCACATCCAAAATAAGATTTTCCCACTCTAAATTGAGAATGCACGTGCAACACAACCAGAATATGCATGGATAGCAAGTGGAGCTGAGAAGACTTAGCATGTTTACATTGCCTAAAACCAAGAGATTGTCACAGTTAACATTCTCTATCCAAAATAGAATGGGAAGACATCTTTTTAGCTTGGGCCTAGATCCTTCAGCAATTAGCTTCATAATTAATGAAGCAGATGACTAGAGGTGAGAAATTAGCTTCCCAATAAAAATCTCATAAATGAACTACGTGTAACCCAATTCTTGTGCCCTTTGTGCATAGCTAAATGATATATTTGAAACAACAAGGGTAAGGCTTAAAGAAGTTAATTTTACATCATAGTTTGTAGTTGTTGCAGTAGTAGAGCATCAAGTGCCACCTTTAGCACAATATGATCACCTTCATATTGTGTTGAAGGTGATGCTTGATGCTCTCCTACTACAACAACTATAGACTCTGATACAAAATTAACTCCTTTAAGCCTTACCCTTTTTGTTTTAAATATATCATTTAGGTACGGACAAAGGGCATAGGAATTGGGGTACATATAGTTCATTTATGAGATTTTTCTTGGGAAGCTAATTTCTTAGCTCTCATCTACTTCATTTATTATGAAGCTAATTGTTGAAGGATCTAGGCCTAGGCTAGAAAGATGTCTTCCCATTCTATTTAAGCCATATTCATTATTCTTGTGAAACTTCCTTGGTACAGTAGGCCTAATCTCTACAATACTCTTCTTCAATCTGTGTTCGATGATAAGCATCTTCTTCTTCCTAATTTTGGATAGAGCTTCCTTTTCATCAAGATTCAAATCCACTTCCCCAATCTCATCATCCTCATCACCCTCATTTGCCATCCTAAGCCATTTTTCCCTCTCCAGTTCTTCAAGCCTCTGCAAGATATCTGGATCAATAAAGTTTGCAACATTATAACCATTCATGATCTCAGGAATATCATCTTCTTTCAACTCTTCATTTTCCAAAATATACGGCTTCTTCAAGCTTTTAGAGTAAACTCCAACCCCACATTTTCATTCTCAATGTTCTTCTCCAGCTTCCTAGCCTCCTTGGGCATAGCACGTGCCTTGACATCCAAAACAACTTGAGGAATATAAGGGGGCCTCTCTTTCCCATCTCATAGCTTTCTTATTGCAACATGAATCATATTGAGACAACTACTGATCTTCTTTGAATTCATCTTAATTTCCACTCTCTCCTCCAACAACCTCTTGCATGCTGCATTCTTCACTGCAATAACCCCTTCTTCCTTTAAAGCACTCATAGAGAGTAGTGCGCCATCATCCCCCCCTCTTGATTCCCAAAGAACCCACCCATATTTTTCCCAGCATCAAATCTCATCTCCGCTACCAATTTTACATCCTCATCTAGTAGTGTCTCTAGCGGTTGCAAATAAGTCTTATTACAAACTATAATAAGAGGCTTATTGGAAAACAAAGGATTTATGCTGTGAAACAGAGCTGCCTATTGTACAATACTATAACCATAGGACCCTGAAACATCAAGGAAAAACAAAATAGCTTCATTCAAATGAGCCAAGGCAATAATACTAAGCATCTTGATGGTGTTCCTGTCCTCCAAGGGGTGGTCCAAAATACTAGGGGTATCAATAACCTGATACCTCAAGTACTTATAATTAGTGTGCCCAATAAAAAGAGACTTAATAGTAAAAGCATAAGGTTGCACATCCACATCCACCCTAGAAATCTTATTAATGAAAGAACTCTTGCCAACATTAGGGTGCCCACAAATCAAAATAGTCTTGGTATTTGGGTCAATAGGTGAAAACCTTTCCATATGTTTCCTCACCTGTTTGAGGTAAGCCAAACTTAGTCCAATTCTCTTAACAATGGTACACATCCTTCCAAGTGCAGCAACCTTCAAAGATTTGTAGTGGTAAAGAGAATCCCCATATTTTATCAGCCTAACATAGTCTTTGGCCACTTTGGAAATGAGATTGTGAGCATTATTGATCTGGCTAAGGGCCAACTTGTTCTTATAAAAAAAAATAGAATGAACCAATGGCATGTTTACAACAAAACTACAAAAAAAATATTACAAAACTGAACCAATGGCATGTTTACAATAAAAAAAATTACAAAACTGAAAAAATGGCATGTTAAGACAAAAAAAATTTACAAAACTGAACCAATGGCATGTTTACAACAAATAAATAGATGAATTCTTAAACATACTTTATCTGATATGATAAATTCTTAATAAAGGTCTAATTCTATAGACTGCTAGCATGAAGGAAGATTTGACCTAGCCAAATCTTCCTTGTACCACACAAAAACCTGTGTGAGAACTATGTCTACTCCAAACTTAATTGTTTAAGAATTCATCATATCAGATAAAGTATGTTTAAGAATTGTTGGGAGTTCTATTAGACCTTTGTTGTAAACATGCCATTGGTTTAGTTTTGTAAATTTGTTTTTTGTGTTAAATGCATTTAAATGGAACATTAAGCATAGTAATAATATGCTTAATCTATTAGTATTTGGAAGATTAAATGCAGATAACACCTTTATCAGTTTAACATGTTTAATGCATAGTAATTACAAATTTCTTTTTATCCACATTGTTATAAATTTACCGTTAGACTAATTCTATAGGGCATTGGACTTTTACTTGTGTGCGCAAACTTGGCCCTAACTCTACATAGTAATAATATTCTTAAACTACTAATTACTAATAGATTAAGCATATTATTACTATGCTTAATCTTCCATTTAAATGCTAGTATATAAAGAAGACAATGGAGATTTGCCTGACCAATAGTCTATAGAATTAGACCTTTATTTGGCTAGGTCAAATTTTCCTTCGTGCTAGCAGTCTACAGAATTAGACCTTTATTTTAAATGCATTTAACACAAAAAAAATAACAAAACTGAACCAATGGCATGTTTACAACAAAGAAATAGAATGATAATAATATTTTGAAAATTCTATTTTGTTTAATACATGCCAAAGGAACAGTCCCAACAATTCTTAAACATACTTTATCTGATATGATGAATTCTTAATAAAGGTCTAATTTTGTAGACTACTAGTATGAAGGAAGATTTGACTAAGATTAGCCATAAAAGTTGCTCAATAAATACTCACTATTTTGATAATGTCTAGTCTAATGCAAAATAGTGTATACAAGGTATCCAAGCACACTAGCTTGAGGTACATGAGTTATGTCAATCTCACTAGATATAGATGGGCATTAATGCTCAATTGAATGATACGTTCCCATAAAAATGTGAACTTCTATTAATCTACAAACTCTCATGTTAAACAACTACAAAATAAAGTCAACATAGTTCCTTTAACACAACCAAAGTTAAAATTAAATTATCTCTATCCCTAAGATAAACTAAGTATCCTTCATATATTTTATGTCAAACTACTATTAAATTGACTGTACCCTACCATTCACTATCTCCAGAATATCAACCAAGGCACTGGACTTAAATACAATAAAAATAGTGAAGTGAAAGAGTGGAAAGATAAATGGAATTCAAATAAGTGTTCCTACATCCAAAATAATCAAATCATTCCTTATCTCTTATTTCTTTGATCAAATCATTCCTTATCTCTATAATTGCTTGGCCATTTCATCGGAATTGAAACAAATCTCCCTACACTTGGTCAAAATCTCACCCTTTAGTGAATTTCTTCTTCATTCTCTTAATTTTATCAAACGATGGGGTGAGAAAACATTGCCATAAAGGAATCCTTCTCCTCCTCATCTTCCTTGTCCTTGGTGTTAGTGTTCATATTTGAATAATGAGTCACAAAATATCCCTATGTCTTATGTGCCCCAAATTTACTCTTAATATCAATGTTGGGGGAGAGGGCTTTCATGAACTACATCATGAGAAGGATAAGAACTTCATTATAAATAATGAGTCGCAAAATGTCCCTATGCCTTATGAGCCTCAAATTTAATCTTAATATCAATGTTGGGGAGAGTCCTTTCATGAACTACATCATGAGAAGGATAATCACTTCATGTATCATGGGGATTTTAGGTTTTTTGTTGTGTTCCTTAATTCTTAATTCAGACATTTTGAAGGCTCTAAGAGTCATTTAACATGACTATACCCTCACACACAATGGATTAACCTTTCTCTGTTTAGTTTTCTTTCATTGTTTTGAAGTTTATTTGTAAACAATAACCATACCATGGACTCAAAGGTCTAGAATCCATGAAATTAAGTTCACTAATATGTATAATAGTTTTATCATCTTGAAGTTGCAGAAGTTTGATGAGAGGAACTGATCATTGGTTATAACAGAGAAGTTTTTCATTGAAATTCATGGCACAAGTATAGCAGCAGGAGTTTGGCTTGAATAGTATGGTGTTTTTATGATTGGAGTAATCATATATTATTGTATGAATGGTGAATCAATCACCAATTGATCTTGGAAGAGCTTGAAGGGTTGAGATTGAAGAAAACCTTGAATCAAGGGTTTAGGAGAGGTGATTTGGGGCTTTTGGTGTTCCCAATAATTTGGGTTAAATTCCTTTTAGATTTAGAGGTTTTGAGACATTTCAAAACACTATTTGGAGTGAACAAATTTGTAAACCCTTACCTTGTTTATTAGTTGTATTACAAGATATGAAACATATCAATCAAATCAGGAATGTTGATGGACACCTTAGAATGTTAAAAGAGTAATTGTGAAATCTTAACATTCTTGTAATGTCTTTGATAAATAATGTGTGAATTATGTAGCTTCTACCACCTTAACCTTCTATTTTATTTTCCTCTTTGTTCAAACCAATTTACAATGTATATGGTGTAAATAGTCTCAGCTAGCTGTCCTTAAACAAAACATATAAACAATACACACTAAGGAGAAAATTAAGCCCCAAAAAAAGTTAGTTAATTCATGGGATTATAAACAACTTGTCATAAATTTGAATATTTCATGAAGGAAATTACATCATATCAAGCAAGAATAGATCAAATCATTGATTGTCTCAAGCTAGAAGCCAATTGTCTTCATTTCTGTACAATCTTAAAATGGAAGAACTTCCATGATAAGAATGTTTAGCCCTTTGAGTAAGTGGTCTGGGGTCATGTCAATCAACTTGATTAGGTCTTTGACTGGATCTAGCTTTTTCCCCCTGTTCTACTTCTCTCCCCACCTATTTCAAGCTTTTTCCTGGCACCTGGTCCTAAGAACTTAAGGTATGAGACCTCAGGGTCAAGGTAAACCTCCTAGATTGACCTAAACCCTGACCTAGGTCAGTGTCAACCTTGACCCTGACCCTGGGTCTAGTTTTCAAGTTTTAAAGGTTTCAGGATATCAGGCTTTGGAAAGTGTTAATTTCCTACCTCTGGGTCGACTGTTTTGAATTTCAGAATGGTAAACTCTTAAATTTCATTTAATCTAGGTCCATTTCTAGGGGTTCAGTTTAATTGGGATTTAATTCTCCAATGTCGACCCCTCTATAAGTTTGTGCCCTAGATCACTATAAAAGGAAGCCTTCCTCTCTCATTTTCACATCCACAACCAAGCAATTTCATGATCAAGCTCTCAAGTGCAATCAAGAAAGAAAGAAAGTGAAGGAAAGAAAGAAACATTCATTCATCCTCAAGAAGTCAAGCATTCAAGTATTCATCAAGGAGATCCATTGTTAGCCATTGAAGGATTCAATTTCTATGGAGCCCTCTTGTTGAAGATTTCTCCATCCACATTCATCCAAGAATCTTCCTATGCTAAGATCCATTGAAAATTGGCATTGAAGATCTAATGCTATTGATTTGAGACATCCTACATACATTTCTGCATTCATTTGGAGCATCTATACTTGTGGATTCAAGGATTCAAATCCTCCACAAGGATTTCAACATAAGCAAGGTGAATAGTTCCATTTACTTTGTTTATACATATTGCAATTTCAATTACATTTCAAGGTTTATTCCAAACTGGGGTTTGACCAAGGAAAACCCCCCATCCAAACAAAAAGAACCATTTTTCTTGTAGGTACAAGTACATGACAGTGAATTGTAGTTCAGATCTAGATACCCTTTTTGGAGAACTTTCGAGATCCATGAATAGAATTTACATCAGAGCTATTTTAGGTCAGGGATGACCTTCAGTGAGGGGTAAGATTGTGCCTCAGGATAAGATTGTGCCCCATTATCTAGGTCAAAGTTGACCTTACCTCAGAAAGACAAAATTTTTCTAGGTTTTCTCTGTCTTGGTATTTCCAGTCTGAAGTAGGTTGCAAAATTCCCTGAAACTGTGCACAAACATCAGAAATCAGCATTTTCCAGATTTGCCCCATTTTGAGCTTAGTATTTTCCTTCTATTCATTTAAGATTTCAAGCACATAGTTTCTATAGAGAATTATAGGATTTCTTCCTTTCTTCATATTCTCCATTGTTTGATTCATTTGTGCATTGATCACTTCTTTGTGATTAATCAATTTGGATGTCTCTTTTGGGAATTTGGATTAGGGATAGATCTTATACTTTCCCCCATTTCTCACATAGATACAACAATATAAATGTAATAAGGGTAAAGATATATCTCCTACATCTTTATCCACCATTACATTTTGGTGAAGTCGACACGCTTTCCCACTTTTCTTTTGTGGAATAAGATGCCCTATTGTGTTTGTGGTGTTAGATTTCCTTTTATATATTTTTTGTGTTAGATTTTCATTTTATGTTAAATCTTGCATTATATTTCTTGCATTTATATTTCAAAAATACAAAAAAATTGCAAAATCTCTTTAAAATACAAAAATATTCATTTGTTTATGCTTTGTCTATTCTTAGTTTAGTTCATTTGTGTTGCATTGGTATATGAGCTTTACTACCACTAGTCCTACTTATAACATTCTGGTTAGAATTCATAGACTCATGGGTGCCTTTGATCTTGAATCTTCTTCTCCTTTCCTTAGGATCTCGGATGACAATTTGATTATTCATGATTCCAATCCTATTATAGAGAAAAACTCTTCACACTCATCTCATGATGAGGATGATGCTTTAAGAGTTCCTCTTGAACAAGTCCAAAAAATTTCAGCTGAACTTGATAACATGGGTAATTGGCTTATTCAAGAAAACCATAATCTAGATTCCATTCAAGCTATAGAGGCTCTTAAGAAATTTTTTCATGATAGTGATCAAGGTGTTAATCACTTGCGTGGTATTACACATATTGTGCATTCAAATGTTAAACCTTTAGCTCAAGAAGCTCAAGATTTAGGGTTGAGTGCTCCAGTTACTAGTATAGAACATTTTTATATTTCTTTATCTAGTATTCCTAACTAAAATCCTTCATTGGTGACTATGATGGTTCCCTTTGTTCCTATGAGTGTTCCTCCTATGTCCCTTCCTACATCACAACCTTCTTATCATGATTTTCCTTTTACTTATTCTAATCCTCTTCTAGCTGTAGTTCCAAGTGTTCCTCTAGTTGTGTCTTCTATTCTTGTAGCTTCATAAACTTTACCTAGTGTTTCTAATGTTCCTACTCCTCCTATTTCCTCTAATGATTCAACAATCATTAGTTTGGCTCAAACTATGTCATCCTTACAACAACAACTTGCATCCTTGACTCAAAACAAGTTTAGCATTCCTACATGTGACATGAAAATTCCTTTGTCCCAAGACATCATTCATACTCTTGTTCCTCAATAAGTTGATATGCCTCATCTTGAGAATTACAATATAAAAGGAGACCTAGTTCATCATGTTAAAACATTTCAAATCCTTTGTAGTGATTAGGCTCATGACCATAGGATTTTGCCAAGTTGTTTGCTAGAACTTTTCATAACAAGGCCTTACAATGGTATTGTTCCTTGCCTCCTTATTCTATTGATTCATTTCCACAACTTGCCAATGCTTTTATTCAACAATTTCAAAATAACATTGGTCTGCAAGTGTCTTTGACTGATTTGATGCATTGTAAACAAAGTGCTAAGGAAAAATTGAGTGAATTTATTGGTAGATTTAAGCATTTACATGCTCGGATTTCCTATCTTGTTCTTGATATTGATATTTAATGAATTTTTATTTCAAATTTGAAAAAGGATATTAGAGATGAGATTCTTCTTACTGAATTTACCTCTTTTCAATAACTTTATGTAGTGCTTCATCATTATCATTTACAAGTGAGTCAATTTGAGAGAAACACTCCAATGGCTCCTATTCCTATTGATAAAAGTGATGTTTCTCCTAATCCAAACAAATTTCAAAAATTCAACAACTATGTCAAGATAAACAAACAAGCGAATGCAGTTGCTGATCAAGTTGTTGTTGCATCTCTTAATGCAACTTCTGCATCCACTAATTTTTTATTAAATCATACATTTACTCCTCTTTCTGAATCTTTACATTCTATTATGAATAGGTTGTTAATTGCTAATATGATTACTTTACCTCCTATTCAACCTCTTTTACCTACTATGATTTCATTTAAACCTTTTGATCCTAAAGCTTTTTGTCAATATCATCATCAAAATGGTCATGATACTGAGAAATGTTATTATTTAAAACATAAGGTTCAAGACTTAATTGACTCTAATGCCTTATCTATTGATAATCTTGATGGTAGTGGGAACAAATCCATCTCTCCTCCTAATCAAAATCTTCAAATCTATACGAATCCTTTACCTACACATGATACTAATACCATTGCTCAGCCATCTTCTATGGATATTGTGTATGATTCAAAGATGGATGATCTTAATCACATTGTTAATCAAGTGGAGCATGTTGTTCAATTTGTATCTCC
>BSBK01009997.1:0-107500 GCA_027943335.1 Chamaecyparis obtusa | reverse complement strand
CGTTGTTTCCTTGTGTGGTTCACAATGGGACATAAGTTCTCATTGGGAGAGATAATCACACCCTCTTCTCTCTTTTTTCTAGAGATGTCTCTCTTATTTTGACCTTGGATTTGATGAAGACTTGAGTCCCTGGGGGCTTGAGGATTTCTTTGTCCCTTTGATTTCAATAAGATTATCTTTTCATTATGATCTCCTTTACCAAGAGTTTTCATTGAGTCCATACACTTGCTAAAGTGGGGGCTTAATTTATCATCTTAAAATGTAAGAAATTCCATGATAAGAACATTTATCCCTTTGAGTAAGTGGTCTGGGGTCATGTCAAGTGCCTTGATTAGGTCTTTGCATGGATCTGTCTTTTTCTCCACACGTATTTCTAGCTTTTTCCTAGACCTGGTCCTAAGAACTTAAGGTCTGAGACCTCAAGGTCAAGGTTGACCTCCTAGGTCAAGGTCGACCTTGACCCTAACCTAGGGTAGAGTTGACCTCAACCTTGACCTAGGTTAGATTCCACCTCGACCTTGACCCTGGGTCCAGTTTTCAAGTTTTGGAGGTTTTGGGATATCAAGCTTCAGAAAATTTTATTTTCCCTCTTTCGGGTTGGCTGTTTCAGATTTCAGAATGGTAAAATCTTAAATTGCATTTAATCTAGGTCAATTTCTAGGGGTTAAGGTTAATTGGGATTTAATTCTCCAATGTTGGCCTCTCTAGAAGTTTGTGCCCTAGATCACTATAAAAGGAAGCCTTCCTCTCTCATTTTCACATCCACAACCAAGAAATTTCATGATCAAGCTCTGAAGTGAAATAAAGAAAGAAAGAAGGAGAAGGAAAGAAAGCAAGCATTCATTCATCCTCAAGCATTCAAGCATTCAATTATTCATCAAGGAGATCCATTGTTAGCCATTGAAGGATTCAATCTCTATGGAGCCCTCTTGTTGAAGATCTCTCCATCCACATTCATCCAAGCCTCTTCCTATACTAAGATCCATTCAAGATTGGTGTTGAAAATCTAATTCCATTTATTTGAAACATCCTACATACATTTCTACGTTCATTTGGAGCATCCATACTTGTGGATTCAAGGATTCGAATCCTCCACAAGGATTTCAACATAAGCAAGGTGAATAGTTCCATTTACTTTGTTTATACATGTTAAAATTTCAATTACATTTCAAGGTTGATTCAAAAATGGGGTTTGACCAAGGAAAACCCCCCATCCAAAAAACAAAAACCATTTTTCTTGCAGGTACAGGTACATGACAACAAATTGCAGTTCAGATCTAAATACCCTTTTAGGCAAACTTTCAAGATTTGCGAAAAAAATTTCTGTCAGAGCTATTTCAGGTCAGGGATGACCTTTAGTGAGGGGTAAGATTGTGCCCCGCTATCTGGGTCAAAGTTGACCTGACCTCAAAAAGAATTTTTTTTTTCGGGGTTTTCTTTATCTTGGTATTTCCAGTCTGAAGCAGGTTGCAGAATTCCCCAAAACTGTACACAAACATCAGAAATCAAAATTTTCTAGATTTGCCCCATTTTGAGGTTAGCATTTTCCTTCTATTCATTTAATATTTCAAGCACATAGTTTCTATAGTGAATTATAGGATTTCCTCCTTTCTTCATATTCTCCATTGTTTGATTCATTTGTGCATTGATCACTTCTTTGTGATTAATCAATTTGGATCTCTCTTTTGGGAATTTGGATTAGGGATTGATCTTATACTTTCCCCCATTTCTCACATAGATACAACAATATAAATGTAATAAGGGTAAAGATAGATCTCCTACATCTTTATCCACCATTACAATTTCTTTGAAAACTTTAAGGTGAAAATTGTGCTAAAATCTAGAAATAAGTAATTTTTCAGTTCAGACAAGTTTTAGATTTGATTCTCACCATCCTCCTCATCAGAAAATTTGAAATAAATCTACTCAAATCTGTCTAGATTTCATGTTTCTCAAAATTTTGATCTCTCCTCCATGTTCATTTGCCATCTCCCAAGTTAGTCTGTTGCCTAATATAATGAAGATAATCATTGCATGCTAAGATGTAATTCGATGCCTCTATCCTCTCAAACTTGGTAAAATTTTCTTCCCAATTTGGATGAAAATTTGCTACCTTATAAGGGGAAATTCACTGCTAATTGTAGAGCTCAATTTGATTTTGAGATGATATTAAAATAAGGTCACTTAGTCTCCTTATATAGGTGATTTGTGGGCCAAGAGGCATGACTACCTAGGAGGGGCGACTTGAGTTTCTTAAGGCCAATAAAGATTATTAAATTTAATTGTTTTCAAATCCTTACCTTGGCTGACCTAGACAAGGAGGCCAAATGGAAATTAAAATTTATTTTTGTCTCCTCGTTCATGCCTTGTTTGTTGCAGTCCTACACCTGGGTGGAAATGAATGGGTGGTTGGGATAAAAATCCCAAGAAGTGGGTAGATTCTGCCCCTTCAGAATTTACCTTTACTTCATCATCCCAAACTTAGTCATTTTCATGCCTTTAGAAGCCTTTCCTTTTAAACTTGGACTTAGATCAGGGACTTGACTGATTTTGATCTCACACTTACTTCCTTGACTTCACCAAAATTCTTAATTTTAACTTTGGTTGTGTTAAAAGGACTATGTTGACTTTATTTTGTAGTTGTTTAACATGAGAGTTTTTAGATTAATAGGAGTTCACACTTTTATGGGAACATATCATTCAATTGAGCATTAATGCCCATCTATATCTAGTGAGATGGACATAACTCATGTACCTCATGCTAGTGTGCTTGGATACCTTGTATACACTATTTTGCAGTAGACTAGACATTATCCAAATAGTGAGTATTTATTAAGAAACTTTTATGGCTAATCTTAGTAGGAAATACATCATAATAGTCAATAGATTTAAAATATTTATGGTAAATATATATGAAGTATTCAATATTTTATTATAATTTGTACTACAACTCAATTATAGCCAACAAAATTTAGTATCAATACTACAAATCAATTGTAGACATAGTAGTGCTGGTGTAACTTGCAATAGTGTCAACTTGAGTATAGTCAAAGTACTATCAAATTCACAATGAATCAATCTTTTCACATGTGAATGGAGTATATATCGATGCTTAGTTTCATTTTATTCTTGATGAAGGGGAGGACAAGAGAGTTATCTTGGAGAAGGTAAATAATTTGTGTGAATCTTGTAGATATTTGAGAAATCTAGTAAACAAAAAGAAGTTTCAATAGGGTAGTGAAGCTATGTGCAATTATATCTTAAGCATGTACTTTATTGGCTATTAGTGTTTCTCTTTTTCTCTTGCAAGGTATATAACATGGGAGAGAAAGTTGAGATTGTTTCAAATATTTTACAAATCCTGATGTATTATTTATTATGCACTCATGCAAAAGGGGTTTCTCACTTGAGATTATGCTTGATGCCATATAAAATATGTATTATGATGTTTTTATAAATAAATAATGTTATGTAAGATGTGTAAGATAGTTGGAAAATATTGTAGACTTGTGATTCTACAAGGAGTTGTCCTATCATAATTTCTCTAGATAGAATTGGCCTAAGAAATTATAATTGTATTATAACCACAATATTGTTGATTACTAAATAATACACTGATTCTCTCTTTGTTAATGTGTTTTTGAATGAATTTTTATATAATAAATATTATTTTTATAAAATAAAATGAATGATAAATACTAGACAATCTTAGATAAAACATCTATATCTATATCTATATAAAAATAAAATAAAAACTAAATATACTAAAATACATAACATTGAGGCTAAAGAAATAGGCCATATAATACTATTAGTATTTAGTATTCTCAACCTCACAAAAGTGAAAAATAACATTTGAACTAGACACTTCAAGGTGAAAATCGGCTAACGCTTTCTCATTTTGTCTTGTAATGTGTTGACGCAGTCGGCTTAATCAAGGGGAACAGAACTAAAAATTTTAGATTTATTGATGGGCATGAGAGTAAACACCAAACAAACATAAAATATTAATAATAATGGTTGAGCATCGTAGTTTCAAACTTGGATACATTTGGAATTCTATGGCTTTATTTGGCATGACATGACATGAAATTTGGAGTCCTCTTTCATTTGGTGCCATCACTTACAATAACATATTCAAAATGGTATCAACAACTATGTAAGGTTGGATAGAATTGAAAGATAAATCCATCAATTATATAAACAAAGGTATAATTTGGTTATATTAATACATCGACTCCAAAACCAAGGCACATGTCTTATCCAAAACAACAAATAAAGTTTTCCATCTGGTCTCTGATTCCTTTCTTATGGTTGTCCTATCTATATGGTCAAGATCCTTAAAGATGGTGAACACAAGGTTCCATGACCACAAACAGTCTTTCCAAAGGCTACGAGACAACCATTTTTCAACTTTGTTTTCTCACACACACTCATCCACTTATCTATTCACTAAACCCTCACTTTTTGGGTCAATAGCTTAGGGCTTTGTAGAAATCACCTTCTCCTGTAGCTCACAACCATAATACCAGTTATAACCTAGCCAAGATCACATTCAATCAAACATATAGACTCAATGTTGTATTCACTATTCCACAGGATAGTCCCAATATGCAGAGAAAACTCTTTGTTTAATGTTTGTAAACCATTACATAGTTTCTTTCTAACTCTAATAAACCAACAACAACCTCCAACATGATAGTGTAGAATTTTTTTTTTTCAAATATGTTTGGGCCACTCTTTGAATTCCATGACTCTTTGAATTCAAATATGTTTTCTCACAGTTTCCATGCAGGTATAGACACCTTGTCAACTAGATCTTGAATAACTTAAATGAAAATTCAGACAAATTTGGAGTTTAAAAAAAAATCGATCATATAGTAGGTTAAGATAAGGAAATCCTTACAAACGGTCCTCCTTTTACACCAAATAACAGTGGAAAACCTCACAAGTGGTCCTCCTTTTACACAAAATAATAGTGGCCACCCTCACAGGTGGTCCTCCTTTTACAAAAAATAATAGTGGTAACCATGAGTGCCTACAACTCGTGTGGTTAGATGAGACTCCCCTTCGACGCTCATTCTGGCCA
Organism: Chamaecyparis obtusa; assembly: GCA_027943335.1. NCBI lineage: Eukaryota > Viridiplantae > Streptophyta > Pinopsida > Cupressales > Cupressaceae > Chamaecyparis > Chamaecyparis obtusa. The sequence continues at coordinate 102,411 of BSBK01009997.1, read as the reverse complement.
GTCCAAAATTAGAGACATAAGCATTTAAATCAACATCCAATAAAATATTCATCACCTTAATGTCTCTGTGATAAATTGCAAGCTAAGCGCCATAGTGCAAATAAGCCAAACCCTTGGCCGTACGGAGCACAATATTCTTCCTCTATGGCCATGACATCGGTACTTTAAAATCTCTCCCAAATACATGATCATCCAAGCATCCATTCAGCATGAAATCATAGATCAGAAACCTCTGGTTCCATTCCACATCATCATTGGAAACACAACAACCTCTCAAAACAACCATATTTTTGTGCTTTATGTTGTTGATAATCTCCACTTCATTCAAAAAATTTGTGTCTCCTTTAGCAGAGTAGTTTTGAATTCTTTTCACGGCAATGAGCTAGCCATCATAAAGAGTTTCCTTATACACAATGTCAAATTTTCCCTGGTCAATGAGGTTTCACATGCTGCAACCCTTCAAAAAATTCATCATGCTAGATAATAATAAAATGAGAAATGAAATCTTTTTTTTAAGGTATGCCCGTGTTGATCAAAATTTCAACCTACACAGTATTTGTCAAAACTTCAACCAACACCGGCATGAATTAAAAAAAAAAGAAATTTTTCCTTCTATAATCTGACCAACATAAACCTTTTTCTTTGATGGTCAAAAATTTTGGTAGAAAAATAAGGTCAAATGTACTAGTGCATCCACATTACCTTCCTAATCCGCATCAATAAAAGAACTCATTGTAATATCATCATCCTTTCCATACCATACACCATAGTTAATCATTGCATTCAAATATCTGAATAATATTATTTCAACAGTAGCAGCATGTGATTCCTTCAGTTCTAATAAAAATCTGGCAATAATACAAACTACATTTGTTATATCAGGTCTAGTTTGTGTCAAATATAGAAACCCACCGATCATTGAAATGTACCTTATTTGATTTGCATTAGAAGAATCATCATTCATTGTTAACCTTTAACTAGTGACCATAGGGATACCAAATAGTTTTGAATAATGTATGCAAAATTTCTTCAACAACTCTCTCACATACTTATACTATGATATAAAAATACCTTTTTCAAGTTAAGTAATTTGTAGACCAAGAAATAATTTTATCTCACCTATCATGGACATCTCAAATTATTTTTTCATCTCATTAGAAAATTCCTTGCTCAAATTATGATTACCAACAAAATTGATATCATCCACAAATAATTCAATAATCAAGATATTATCATGATCAAGTTTAAAATATAGGTTATTGTCAGTAGTACCTTTGCTAAAACCAAGTCTCAACAAATATTAGTCTAACCTTGCATACCAGGCTCTTGATGCTTGTTTCGATCTATACAATGCTTTCTAAAATAAAAAAACCATATCACATTGATTAGTCCAAGAAAAACCATTAGGATTCTCAACATAGACTTCCTTTTCCAACTCTCCATTCAAGAATGCAGATTTAACATCTATCTAATATACCTTAAAAAAATTTGAAGTAGCATATGCAACAAATATCCTAATAAATTCAATTCTAGCAACAAGATCAAAGGTCTATTTGAAATCAATACCTTCCATCTATTAATATCCTTTGCAAACAAGTCTAGCTTTATTGCTTACTACTTAACCATATTCATTTAGTTTTTACCTAAGAACCTATTTAGTTCTAATCACATTCTTATCTTCAGATCTAGGAACTAAAATCCTCTTTTTTGTGTAAATATATTCTAACTCTTCTTCCATTTACTTAACAAAATTTTCATCTTTTCATGCTTCATCAATATCCTTAGGTTCAACTTTAAAAATTAAATAAATTTCATGACTATTTCTAACATGTTTTCCTCTAGTCATAACACCTTGATTCCTATCACCAATAATCAAGTTCTATGAATGATTCATCCTTACATACCTTGGAGTCTTTGGGTTTACTTTTATAGAAGACTCTTGTCTTTCCACTTCTTCCTCATTTACAACTTCCTCATCCTGTTCTACCAATCCACTCTAATTTTAATTCTGGTTATGATTTCATTCTTCATCACCTGACTCATAACTTCAAGATTTGATCTATTTTTGATAAGTTTCATCCATTTTCACATTATCACTTTCAACCATCTTTCTCAATCTATTTTTATAACACTTGTATTATGTTCTCTTAGTAGAATGACCAAGAAGGATTCCCTCAATACATCTAGGATCAAATTTAATTTAAGTCTCCATCTCTCTTTATATAGCATTTTCTTCCAAAACTTCTAAAATACTTCACCCTAGGGATATGATCGTACCAAAGTTCATATGGTGTCTTACCAATAAATTTCTTTATTTGAACTTGGTTCAATGTATAGACTACAATAATCACCACTTCTCTCTAGTAAATTTGTAGTACATTTCGATCTATCATCATAGTCATTTCTATGTCAAGAATAGATCTATACCTTCACTCTGTAACTCCATTTTGTTGTGGGGTTCCTGGAGTAGACATGTGTCTCTTTATATCATTCTCCTCATAGTATGCATTAAAATCTCCCAAAGTAAATTCCCCACCTCTGTCTAATCTCAAATATTTTAGCTTCATTCTAGTCTCAATCTCAATTATAGCTCTAAAGATCTTGAATTTGTCAAATGCTTCATATTTCTCCTTAAAAAATGTAACCCACATCATTCTTGAGTAATCATCAATAAATAGTATGAAATATCTATCTCCATAATAACTCCTAGTTTTAGTAGGACCACATAAATATGTAAGCAACAAATCTAACAATCCACTTGAAGAATAAGTCTTTATCTTAAAAGAATATTTATTTATCTCACCCATCTAAAATTCATTACACATCACATTAGTAGGCTTCAACAATCTACTCAAATCTCTTACAACATTTTTAGTTCTTATTTTTACAATACTATCCAACACATTTTTAGTGCTTTCATTTGGTCAAATAGAAGGATGGGGGATGATATCATATAAGTTAGGATGGATAGGGCCCTCATTTCACCTATTTTCCTTAATGATTTTACTTGTAGTATTTCTTCTTTGTCCAAAGTAGGGTCATATAACTTCCCCATCTCTCTCATGATGAACAAAGCTTGTAGAAACAAGAAAATTCCATTCCAGATTGAGATGATGTTTACTCCTTATCTAGATCTGAAAAATAAAATCAAGTACTTGTAGGATACTGACATGTAGGGGAATGCAATGCTCAGGATAGCCAAAAAGATTTGGGTGGTTAAAACTAATGTGTACAAATAGAACAAGTTTTTATTTTTCCATATACTAAGTAATAAAGAGAATCTTAAGTCAAAAAAAGGATGATATTAAAATGCATATCCAATCTTAAAGATCTCTCCCAAAATTGGTTTATCAAGAGATTTTAATCAAGTCTAAATTGCATGATATGATTACAATAGAAGAGGATTTTTGGAGATAGAGATCTAGATGCATTTGTAAGATATGTGGAGATAGAAATAAAAAATAAATCACATGTAAAATCTTAAATATAGGGCCACAAATAGGTTTCAATCCATCAACTATAATGGGGGATATATTCATAAGGATGAGTAGATTATATACATGACCATGAATTTTTTCTTCACTCTTCTCTCTCAAGATCAAACTCTTGACTTGGATGGTTAGCAGGAGCTCCTATCTAAAATTCCTTCCTAGGTTAGCTTTGATATGAATAGGGATTTTCCTAGATTCCCTATACCAAGAAGTATAGGAGGCTACTTTTTCATTCAACAGAAACAAGGCCCTTTGTACACATGGTTTTCCTATGTTTTTCTTTTATAATTATTGGGAAATTGTTGAGAAGGATGTTGTGGCAGTTACTAAAGAGGTCTTTGGATCCAAATATTTGTTGAAGGAGCTTAATACAATGTTTATTGTTCTTATTATTAGAAAGTAAAGTCCAACAATATAACTAAGAGAGGGAGGGGGGGTGAATTAGTTATCAGATAATTATAACTTTTATTATCTTCAATAGCATTAAACCATATAAGCAATATAATTACCAACCATAGAAAGATATCATACACAATAACACAATGACACAAGATATGTTGACTAGGGAACCTCTTGATCAAAGAGTAAACCCCGATGGGAATGATGCCCACAAAAGATGCACTAATATGAATATTCCTTGTGAAAGGATGGACTCTATTAGGAGTCTTATGAAATACATTCAGTACATATGAATCCATGTTAGGAGATTTTGAATCCCTGTTAAAAGATTTTAACCCTGCTAAGAGTTATAGAAGACAAAAGGACCCACTGCCCAAATAGCTTCAGGGTAAGATCACCGAACACATTGTCCAAATAAAATTTTCATTACTCAAAAAAATAATATGTTACCTCTTCTTTGACTATGCCAAACCACACTCACTGTTACATCAAATCTCAATTTCAGATCTTTGTACTTCGCATGTCTTCCTTCACAAATTCTCTTTCATATGTAGCTCTTTTCTTCACTTCATGCATACAGAATCACACAAAATCATCTTTAATTAATAATCCAACAAAATTACTACATTAAAACAAGTAAATACATTCCTTCCTTTATACCACGCTCAAATAATTACAAATCAATCGGCATACAATTACAACATAAAAGTTTCCACATGCTACATCAAAATTACTCAAAACTATCGGCTTCCAAATATAATAAATCTTCACTCATGTGACCTCAAAATCTATGCTATCATCCATGTCACTATCAATGTGTCTTCAACTTCCCTTTAACTATGCAAAACTAGATTCCATCATGATTAGGAGATATCATCCGATTTCCATAAACTGCTACTTAGGAACACTGCCTGAATACTGTTTCCACAAAAATGATCATAACTTCCATGAATAAATGAATTAATATCTACACTCTTAACCATAGACATATAACATATCAAAGAGTATAACCTCAACATCACATAGCTCCAACTACAATAACCCACGTGCACTGATCCAAACTCTATCTACTTCTCTGCAAGTCTTTGGTAAATCACTGTGTTGACATCAATGACAATCATAGTCATGAATGCAACAACAACTACTATAGAATGGATGCCAAACATTTAGTATTCATTCCTAACAATCTCCCCCATTGGCATTGATGGCAACATAGATGAAAAACATCTAATGTTTCAAACATCCAATACTGCAACACTGCTTCTTCAAATCCTCTTCATCAATCAAATCTTGCTTCGTTATCCTATTCAGTTCTCTCTAATAGATGTCTTAGATTTTTTTTCATGTATACTTCTCCCCCATTGACATCAATGACAAAAATTTCATCACTATGTCAACAACAACTCAATGTCAAACGACACTATTTAAAAAATACATTCACTAGAGTCCTCATGACTCAGCTCAGATACACATATTCCCCTATAGAGGAAGTACCAACATCCAGTCTAGAAGAAAGATTGGGCTCATATACCACTAGACGGATGCAACCAACTACATCACTTTTCAAAAGTAGGCTGGGGCATCACCCCAAGCATACCTCTCAGATACTCAAATGTATCCTTAGGAAAAGGCTTTGTGAAAATATCTGCTATCTGCTCCTTTGTACTTATGTACTCAAGTCTAACTTCTTTCTCAAGAACTTTCTCTCTTAAAACATGATACTTAATCTCTATATGCTTTGTCTTAGAATGTAATACAAAATTCTTAGACATACTAACTGTACTGGTGTTGTCACAATGTATGACAACAAGCTCAACAAATTTTATTCCAATATCCTTCATCATTTGCTTCATCCAAATTATCTGGTTACAATTGTTTGCTACTACTACATATTCTTCTTTTGTTGTGCTCTGTGAGATACAATTCTGCTTCTTGCTTAGCCAAGAAACTAATCTTCCTCCAAGAAAAAATGTTCCACCATTGGTTCTTTTCTTATCATCAACACTGCCTCCCCAATCAGCATCTATATATGGACATAGGGTAAAATCATTAGATTTTTCATACCATAATCCATAGTCCATTGTGCTTCTTAAATATCTCAGTATCCTCTTTACTGCTACATAATGTGATTCTCTAGGTTCAGCTTGAAATCTTTCTACAATTCCAACTGAATGTGCTATATCAGGTCTTGTATGAGTCAAATACGACAATCCTCCAATCATAGATCTGTATTTCTTCTATTCTATTGTAGGAGTCTCATTTGTGCTAGATAACTTATGTTTGGTCACCATGGGTGTTCCAACTGGTTTACAATCCTCCATTCCAAAACTTTTCAACAAGTCATTCAGGTACTTTGTCTGACTTACAAAGATACCATCATTGTTTTGTGTTATGTGTAATCCCAAAAAGTATTTCATTTCACCAATCATACTCATTTCAAATTCAGTCTTCATTTCATTAGCAAATTTTTCACTAGCTTCATCTTCTCCTCCAAAGATAATGTCATCAACAAAATAACTATAACCAACAAACCATTTTCAATTTCTTTTGTGTACAGATTTCTATCAGCTATTCCTTTTGTAAATCCTAATTTTAACAAATACTTATTGAGTCTTGCATACCACATTCTAGGTGCTTGTTTAAGTCCATACAAAGATTTCTTCAATTTACATACCATGTCTCCTTCTTGAGTCAAAGGATAACCTTCAGGCTACTTAATGTAGACTTCTTCTTCCAATTCTCCATTCAGAAATGTTGACTTCACATCCATCTAATATACTTTGAATTTCTTGTAAGCTGCATAAGCCAAAAACATTCTTACTACTTCAATTCTTGCAATAGGTGCAAAGGTTTCTTCATAGTCAATTCCTTCTTGCTATGAGTAACCCTTACATACCAATCTTGCTTTGTTTCTTACTACTTCTCCTTGTTCATTCATCTTGTTTCTGAATACCCATTTAGTTCCAATAACATTCTTGTCTTTAGGTCTAGGGACCAATTCCCATGTCTTGTTCTTTTCAATCTGATCTAGTTCTTCTTTCATAGCATTAGTCCAACTTTCATCTTCACAAGCTTCACTAGTAGGCTTAGTTTCAATTTGAGAAATCAAACATAACTATTCTTGTACCTTATTCTGAGTTAGAACTCCTCTTTTGATGCTTCCAATAATCTATTCAATAGGATGATTCCTTAACAAACTCTTGCTAGGTGTCACTGTCTCAGATCTCACTTCAAGTGTAGGTTCTTCAGTAACTTCACTGTGGCTTTCATTCAACAAATCACTGTCAGTTTCATAAAATAATTCAGTAGATCCAGTGTTAGGTTTAGGATGAGCTTCTTCATCAGATTCATAATCAAGCATTCTTTCCTAAATTTTGAACTTTTCATCAACTTTAACATTTGTACTTTCAACAATAGTCTTAGTTCTTTTATTGACACATCTATAAGCTTTTCTTTTCAAATAATATCCAAGAAACATACCTTCATCACTTATAGGATCAAACTTTCCAATACCATCATCTCTCTTTATATAACATTGGCTTCCAAAAATTCTAAAATACTTAACTGAGGGTACATGTCCAAACCATAATTCATAAGGTGTCTTGTATGTGTCTTCTCTGATTTGTACTCTATTCATTGTATACACTACTATGTTCATTGCTTCTCTCCAAAATATCTTCACCAAATCATTCTCAAACAACATAGCTCTTGTTGCTTCAGTCACTGATCTGTTCCTTCTTTCTGCAATGCCATTTTGTTCAGGTGTTCTAGGGGTTGAATACTATCTCTTAATGCCATTTTCTTCAAAAAAGGTGTTAAACTCTCTAGAAGTAAATTCTCCACCTCTATCAGATCTCAAAAATTTAATCTTCATTCCAGATTCATTCTCAACTTTATTCTTAACAATCTTAAACTTATCAAATGCTTTTAATTTTTCTTTAAGAAATGCAATCCGCATCATTCTTGTAAAATCATCAACAAGAATCATAAAATACCTTTCTCCATAGAATCCTCTAGTCCTAGTAGGACTGTTCAAATCTATATGAGAAAATCTCTAGCTTCTTTGTAGATGTAAACTTCTTACTGGGAAAAGAACTTCTCTTCTGTTTAGCCATTACACATTCTTTTCAAATCATGTTAGTACGCTTCATAATCTTAGGTAAATCTCTTACTGCAAGTGTAGTACATACTTTCACAATGTTAGCAAAGTTTATATGACAAAACCTTCTATGCCATAACCAACTGTCATCAATCTTAGTAATCAAACATGTCATCTTAGTAGGATTCAACTGAAATACATTACCTCTAGTTCTAGATCCAATTCCAATCAGATTTCCATCTTTATCCTTTATCACACAAGTTTTCTCAATAAACCAAACTTGATATCCCTTATCAACTAACTATCCAACACTCAAAAGATTATGTTTCAATCCATCCACAAAATAAACATCATCAGTATTAGTTTTTCCATCAAGAGTAATAGATCCTATACCTTTAATCAAACAAGGTGCATTGTTTCCAACTCTAACAACTCCTCCATCATATTCATTCAACTTTATGAACTTTTCCATGTCTCCAGTCATATGATGTGAACAACCACTATCTATAATGCAATCAGCTTTCTTTTCAACTTGAGAAACTAAGGCTTTTTCTTCCTTAACATCAGTTTCATAATTCTCTTCTTTAATTGCTACAAATCCTATGTCATCATTATTCTCAGTATCACTTTCACTCAAATTTCTTTCAATACTAGCTTCAAGATCTTCATCATTAGCATAATAACATTCCTTAGATCTTCTAGGTTTGAAATTGTTTCTATTTTTCTTTAACTCTCTTAGGAAACTTAGATGAAAAATGATCATATTCTTGACAAGTCCAACATTTAAATATTTTATTACCATCTACTTCTCTTTTCACAAGCAAAGCAATGCCTTCTTCAATCTTCTTGTCTTCTTCATTTCTAGATCTGTTGCTGCCAACATAATCTCCATTCACACTGATGCTTCTTGACAAAGTAGGGTGAACACTAAGAGCACTGAATGTTGTCTCCATTCTAGGTAAGTCTCCTGATAATCTCAGGTTCATTTATGTTGCTTCCAATCTTCCAATAAGAGTATCTCTTGTAAATTTTGCAGTACAAGGTATAACTTGTTCAATCATCTATGTTGTCTACTTAAATACAGGAGTCAATGTCCTCAGAATTTTCCAAATCACTTCATTCTCTATCTTTGTTCCTCCACAAGATTTTATACCTGTAATAATTTCTGACATTCTACCAATATAGCTTCTAATAGATTCATCTTCTAACATTCTTATATCTTCAAATTTACATATCCAATTATGTAATCTAACTCTTTTTGCATGTTCATCACCTTCAAAAGTAGAGTGTAAAGCTTTCCAAATTTCATGAGATTTTTTCAAACATTTTACCTGACTGTACTCATTCTCTGGAAGTTCTATCAAAAGTGCTTCTCTTGCAAGTATGTTACACATGAATAGATCTCTCTCATCAATAGTACATGTTTCAAAATTGTCCTCTTCAATGATAGTCTTATGATTCTTTGTAATAAACCAATAACCTAGTCCTAAACATAGTAGGTGTGTCTTCATCTTTTCTTTCCAGCTGTCAAAATTTACTCCATCAAACTTAGGGCTTTCTTTCCTAAAATTCATCGTGGATCTCCTTAAGCTGTTAAACTTCTTTTTCAAGGACCTTCCACTCTGATACCAATTGTTAGAAAGTAAAGTCCACCAAGATAACTGAGAGGGGGGGGGTGAATTAGTTATCAGATAATTATAAATTTTATCATCTTCAAGAGCATTAAACCATATAAGCAATATAATTACCAACCATAGAAAGATATTCATAGACAATAACACAATGACACAAGATATGTTGACTAGGGAACCTCTTGATCAAAGAGTAAACCCCGATGGGAATGATGCCCACAAAAGATGCACTAATATGAATATTCCTTGTGAAAGGATGGACTCTGTTAGGAGTCTTATGAAATACGTTCAGTACATATGAATCCTTGTTAGGAGATTTTGAATCCTTGTTAAAAGATTCTAACCCTATTAAGAGTTATGGAAGATAGAAGGACCCATTGCCCAAATAGATTTAGGGTAAGATCACTAAACACACTATCCAAATAATCTTTTCATTACTCAATAGAATAATATGTTACCTCTTCTCTGACTATGCCAAACCGCACTCACTGTTACATCAGATCTCAATTTCAGATCTTTGTACTTCACTTTTCTTCACTTCATGCATATAGTATCACACACAATCATCTTCAATTACTACTCCAACAACATTACTACATTACAAGGAAATAAATTCCTTCCTTTATACCACACTCAAATTATTACAAATGAGTCGGCATACAATTACAACATAAAAGTTTCCACACGCTACATCAAAATTACTCAAAACTATCAGCTTCCAAATACAATAAATCTTCACTCGTGTGACCTTGAAGTCTATGCTATCATCCACATCACTATCAATGTGTCTTCAACTTCCCTTTAATTGCGCAAAACCATATTTCATCCTCATTAGGAGATATCATCTGATTTCCATAAACCACTACTCAAGAACACTGCCTGAATACTACTTCCACCAAAATGATCATAACTTCCATGAATAAATGAATTATTGTCTGCACTCTTTACCATAGACATATAACATATCAAAGAGTATAACCTCAACATCACATAGCTCCAAATGCAATAACCCACATGCGCTAATCCAAGCTCTATCTGCTTCTCTGCAAGTCTTCGGTAAATCACTGTGTTGACATCAATGACAATCATAGTCATGAATAAAACAAAAACTTCTATAGAATGGCTGCCAAACATTTAGCATTCATTCCTAACACTTATTCCTAAGAAGATGGGGGGTGATTCCTTTTAGGATTTTAGACCATTTAGTTTTTGTAATTAGGTTTACAATATTTTCAATAAAATAATTGTGATGTGACTTAAGTCTCTTCTTCCCTCCCTAATTTTTGGTTAGTAGAATGGTTTTGTGATTGGAATGAAAATATTGGACTTGATCATTACTATTCATGAAAACATTCAATCTCTCATGGGGAATAAGAAGGTATATTTCTTCCTCAAGTTGGATCTTCTCAAGGCTTATGACAGATTGAGTTGGGTCTTTTTATTAAAGGTATTATGTCCTTTTTCCCTTGATGATTCTTTTAATAATATTATTTCTCAATTGATTTATTTAGCTAAGTTAGACTCTATGATTATAAATAGTTCACCAACTAGTTTCTTTCCCTCTTTGTGAGGATTAAGACAAGGGGACATCCTCTCCCCCTTTTATATTCATTTAAATGGCTAAGGCACTAGGTAGATACATCCAAAAACAAGTTCAATGTGGGTTACTTAAAGGTTTAGTTCTTTCTTCTAATAACAAGACTTGTTATCATCAACAATTCATTGATGACACTATACTCATAGGGGAGAGTCCCATCTTAAGTGTACTTATGGCCATGAAATGTCCACTTGAGGATTAGATGCCCATAAACCTAGGATAGTACCCTTGAGGATCCCCATGTGAATCCCTTGGTTAGGGAGCTTGAGGTAGTGTCATTTCATGGATTTCGAATTTAAAGTTATCATGAGTTTTTGGGGGGTTAAAAAGGTGCCTAGGAGTGTGTTAAGGTTATTTTTAGTTAGCCCACTTGATATACCTATGGGTAAGGGTCATTTTTCACCATAGGACAACCCATAGTTGACCAAAAGACTCATCAAAAAGTTGGTTTTCCAAGATGGTGGAAAATTAACTTTTGGGACCAACTTTTGGTAAGAACACCACCCATTAGAATGGTAGTCCTATTTCAAGCTTTTTAGCTTACCTTCGTTAGAGGCCATTTTTAGTAACCTTGTAAGGGGCTTAGGGAAGACCACCCAATGAGAAGGAAACCTTATCCCTAGGGGTTTGTGGGAAGATGTGTGGAGGCCTTTTTAGAGGGGACTCTTCTTTTCGGAGAGTTTGAACAGCCACTCTCTAACTTAGAGACTAGTTAACTTTGGAGGAGCTTGGATGGGAGAAAGCTTGGACAAAAGGGCTCTCATCTTCAACACTCACCATTATTTCTTTGACTTAGGTTGGTGGCTCCACTTGAATTCTTATGTAGGTTCTATTTTGTATGTGAGAAATATGGTATATTGTGTTCTTCATTTTTCTTGTTGTTGAGATTCTTGTTGTTCTTATATGTTAGTAGTTGCAAATGAAATTCTTGTGCTTGTTATGGTGCAAGTTATGTTGTGATGTAAATGTGAAGTTTTGTGATTTTGTTTCCTTTTTTATGTGATGAATGTTGGGGGAGTCTCAAGGCATACTCACCCATGGGGGGAAGAGTAGCCTTGGGGGTGAAGGGATATTTTTTTCGAACAGCCATGGGTGTAGAATCTCTCCTTGGAAAGGAGAAGGAAAAAACATGGAGGTATGGGCTCCATGTAGCCATTTATTTTATTATTTTATTGGGGGTCATAAGGGAGTAGTTTTGGCTTGATGCCTTGGGGGACATAAACATTTTGTTGGGATTTTGAGAATGTAGTTGAGATGAGTTTTTGGAAGGCCATGTGTAGGGTTGTCTCTTTATTTTGAAATGGGCTTTCTCCCCATTGGTACTTAGTCCACCTTCACCCCAAGAATATGGTTATAGTGAGACCCATTGTTCATATCCTTGGTTGGGAGTTTTATGTACTTTTTTTTTAATATTTTTTTTTTGGATATGCATGTATGTAATCCCATCTATGTGTTGGTTCCCCTAGCTCGGGGGTGGCATCTTAGAGGCCTTAGTTGGGAGGTGAGCTTCCCCATGGTCTATAAATAATTGTATGGCAGGTTATGAAGCCTTGAAGATGAATGCTAAGTTCTTGAAGAAATGAAGAATGAAGTAGGAGCAAAATTATTATTTTTTTTAATATATATATTTGCCTCCTAGACTTGGGTTGTATGGATTTCATGTGGAGAGTCTTGTTAAATGTCTTAAAATCAGTGTTGTAAACAAGTGTTGAAATGGTTATTATTCTCCTTAGGAAATTTATGTGTGCTTCCTAAGAATGTTGCACTCTTGAGTTACTTTCCTTGTGAGAAGCGACTTTGAGTTACTATAGTTTAAAAAAAATAAAACTATTTAAGTAGATGATTAAACTTTTGTTAGCAATTTAATTGCTGCTGTAAATTTTCAAAATTAAAAGAAAATAAGAGAAGGTTTTCGTACATTTGTATACATATTATATGCAATTTCTTTTGGGCATGTAGATAATTAATAAATGAGATGATAGTGATGTTTATTTATTTTGTTTTCTTTTTAAAAAAAAGGGAGATATCAAATTGTTAGATTTACTTTCTTTCTGAGTATTGATTTATGGATAAAATACCTATTCACAAATTTGAAATTTTATGTATATATATTTATGTTCCCTCAATCATTTCCTTTTTTTACAAATTCTATTTTTTTTTAAAGCATATTATGAATGTTAAAAAAAATAAATTAAAGGAAAATACTATTCTAATTTTGTAAAAAAAATATATCTATATTTATGCATGGGAAATTACATCCTATTAAATATCTTGAATAATACATATTTTTATGTATTAGAGAATTCAAAAAAAAAAGATAAACTAATTTTTAAAAAAAAACATTGTATTCTATTTTTCAATAGATATGTTTTTTCATATTTTTTGTTTTAATGAATATTTTTTTAAGAAAAAAAAAATTATTAAAAAAAATAATAATTCTTTTTTTAAAAAAAAACATGGGGCTTTGGAAACCACCCCCCTTGTCACGTCGTGTGCTGATGCACCACGGCCGGTTGCTCACGACCATAGAGCATGGATTGTGAGCATATCATAGTCGACTTCGGCCGACTATGATACCCTCATAGCCACGACCATGGACTATGGGAGGACACAGTCATGGCTTAGGCCGCTAGCTATAGCCTCTCCACAGCATAGCCAGGGGTCCTGGGGTCGAGCCTAGCTCCCCCATACTAATTTGATTTATTTTTATTTTTTATTTTTTTTGCAAAAAAAATATATTTAAACCCTGCGACAGGGGTGAACAAAAAAAATATTTCGCAAACCACAAACAAAAACATGCCTTGCAAAAGCCATCAAATTTTATCTAAAAAAAAATACATAGATGCAAAGGGAATAAATCTTATACGAGATCCTTGTAGGCCGCCATTGCTATTGTCAAGGAGATTAAGGATGAAGAGTTGGTATATTAATACATATGTATTTGGGTATTTATATAAAGTTTATATATATGCAAAAACATATGCTTAATATATGAGAAGTAAATCCTCCATTATTGATCTTCACTCATACTTGCAAGAAGAAATAAAACAAAAAAAAACATTCTCCACTTAGGGTTTGGAAGGGAGAAGTTTTTGAGCCAAATGAGAGGGAAATGAGAGTTTTTGGGATTTACCAAATCTACCCTAACCCTAAATTCAAATTAGGGTTAGGGCAAATGGGTCAACCCACTTTGACCTCTCCCTTATTTTTAAAATTTAATTTTTCCCTCCCCATTTCTTTTTGTAATTAAATGACATTTTTTTTAATGTATTAACTTTTCTGTTGATGTGCATTTCATTCTCTTAAATTAAATGGTTGAGTGTTTGTGATTAGTAAAATTTAGATTATGTCAAATAATCTTGGCCACCTATAATTTATTTCATCCCATGAGAGATTTAATAATGCAAACTTAATATTGGAGGGTTTCAATATAAGAAAATTATTAATGGAACAGTTACTCCTAAATTTTATAATTGATCTAATATTTTATTTGAGTAACGTCATTTCTTTATTTTGATGTGTGATAAGTAAATTTAGTGTGTATGGTAAGATTTTAATATTACGATAATTATTTGTTTTTGAAAAAAAAAGGGGGGGGCTATTAAATAACTAATTTAATTAAACTTAATTTGATGATTAACCCTTAAATTATTAGTGAGGTATTGGTAGTAGAAATTGATTAATTTAATTAAGTTATTCCCTATAATACTTTTGTTGGGCTATTAATTTGTACCTAGACTTTATGAGAATTATTAATTTAAATTTATTCATTATGCCCTTTGCTATCCATTATGTTAATTCTTCTTTTAATTAATCATAGCCAGTCTAGACCACAAACATGGAGTTAGTATTTTATTAAGATTTTAAATAGCTAATTTTACTTAATGAATTAATCATTTTAATAACCTAGCTAAGGTAAACAAGCTAGGTTACCCTAGTACTTGTGTCGATGGTACTTGTGGTAGGGATGTTGGTGGGTTTGATAACCCCTCACCATATTTTCCCCTCAAACAAATGCAAAGTTTACCGCTCTTATGGGTTGCATGATAATTGCCTTCCACACTTTAAATATTCTACACTTTTAATAACACTATACATATCAAAAGTTTGAAACCAATAACCTTTAAACAACTATTAAATTAACCCTTTAAAAAAAAATTGGTGTGTTTTTGCTCGTAGAAATATGGGCATGACATAATTGTTTATTATTATTGTATTAGGTGAAGCATAGAATGTGATGTATATTTTAGATTTAAAAAATATTATATTGTTTGAAAGTTATAGTTGTTTTTCTAAGAGTCTATCATTCAAGACTTCTTTTTCACATTGCCATTTTTTGGCATACCATGATCCTGCACATACCCTTCTCTATGATTATAAATAGTTATCCAACTGGTTTCTTTCCCTCTTTGTGAGGATTAAGACAAGGGGACATACTCTCCCCCTTTTCTATTCATTTTAATGGCTAAGGCACTAGGTAGATACATCCAAAAACAAGTTCAATGTGGGTTATTGAAAGGTTTAGTTCTTTCTTCTAATAACAAGACTTTTTATCATCAATAATTGATTGATGACACTATGCTCATAGGGGAGAGTCCCATCTCAAAATCCAAATTTATTAAGAGCATTGCAAAAATATATGAAAATGATTCATGTTATATATATTTCTCTAGAAGATATCTATCTTTTTCCTAAACATACAAGTAAGGAGACAACAAAAAATTGCCCACATTCTTGGATATAAAATTGATTCTTTACTTATATCGATTTGTGTCTTTGTGGTAATGATGTGCCTAATGCATTTTGCAAAAAACTCATTGATATATTTCAAACCAAGCTTGTTGGATAGAAGGGGTCCCTCTCTTCCAAGGCTAGGAAGGTCTATTTGATCAAGGCCCCCCTTCAAAACATTCTTTTTTATTCCTAAAGCCTCTTTAGAAATCCTAGAAAGTTGTTGGTTAATATTGAGTAGATACATATGAAATTTTTATCCTCAGGTAGGGAATTTAAGAAGAGGTTGCATCTAGTGTTAGGGGAGTAGCTATGTTTTCTTAGAAACATGGGATTCATGGCCATCTATAAGATAAGGAAGTTCAATACGACCCTTCTGATGAAATAAATTTGGAGAAGATGGAAATAAGATAATGATTGGACCAAATATATCTACAATAAGTACTTGAATGGGTACTCTCATACTTGGAAAATATTGGCTAATAAAAGAAATATGGCCTCTTTTTCTATTCTATGGAAGTACATTTTAGATACTAAGTCTTCTCTTTATCAAGGTCTTCATGGGTCTCAAGGAAATGGAAGAAAAAATATGTTTTGGGATGATTGGTTGTATGGTGACGTTCCTTTAGATGTGGATCCTATGATTTGTCATTTTTGGGAGGCTTGTATGAGGTGGTCTAGAAAATGAGTGGCATATTATATTTGTAATCATACGTAGGTTGACCTGATAGTTGTGGATCCTTCTCTTCAAATCTTTTAAGACCGGCTAAGATTTGTGCATATTCCCTTTTCTATGTCTAAGGATTTTTTAACTTGGTCCCAGAATTCAAATGGGAACTCTTTTGTTTCATCATATTTCAAGTTGCATACCAACATTCTATTACCTAATATTTTTGGGGGGTTGGTTTGGAATCATATGACCATTCCTAAGATCAACATATTCCTCTAGCTCCAAATTCATAAAAAATCCTTACTATTGATAACCTTTTCAAAAGAGGTATGGACATCATCAACCATTTCTCTCTATGCCTAAATGATGCTAAAGATGTTTTCCATATCTTGTTCATTTTTTCTTTTGCATAAGATGTTTGGGCTTAATTTTTTAATCTATGTTCCCTTGATTGGGTTTTACCCAAATGTTTTGTTGAATGTTGGACTCAATGGATTTCCCCAATTTTTAATTATTCCTTATCCTATATTTGGAGCCAGGTATTGTTATGCTCAAAAGGAGGCAATCACAACTAAGAGGGGGGGGGGAGGTGAATTAGTTGTGTACCCAAGTAGTAAACTTAAAATCACTTAAACTAGTTAATGATATGAAAGATAAATAGTAAACCAAGATCCTCAACACATCACATAGAAAACCATATTTCTATTTTTGAGGAAACCCTATTAAGGGAAAAACCTTGGTGGGGATGTTACCCACTAGATAGATGTACTCTATTAAAAGTACTACGTGGCTAAGAGAAAATGAAAAGAAAAAATGGAATGCACATTAATTAACATGCCCACTACCTAGAGCTCACTTCTCACTGTAAAATCACAAATCAAGCCCTTAGTCAGGTTCACCTATCTAGTTTTCATTACAACAAGCTAGACATACAATCTATTACAATAGAACTAATTCATAGAAAACTCAATGTCAATATAGTTAAAATGAAGTGCAATTTATACCTCTAATTTATAATAAAAAATACCATTATATCACATTCATACATTTATCTCCCTCACTATATTCAACTACTAAAATATCTCTCATTTACACCCATTACAAAAGCATCAACTAGGTCAGCTAATACATATTACAATAAAAGATATAAACATTATTCTTAGATCACAAATCCATACAAATTAAGTCATCCAAGGCTTATATAGGATCCAAAAATTTATCCTTGAACACACTACAACTTATCCAAATCGCCTCCAAGAATCACAACATGTTACTTTACCCAGTTGGCTAAGACCTATATGAAGAAATGCCAACACGTCACCAAAACAACAAATCTGATCTCCTCAATCAATGTAGAGCAATAGATTGATCATAAAAGGATCCAAGAACACCAAAAGGAAACATGAATAACCAAAAAACCTTCAAATAAATTCAAACTCAAAATCCAAACTCATCTTTAGAATTGATTAATAGGAATACTAAAATACCAAACTCTGACATAAAAAAAGATAGCTTATCATACTTTGAATCATGAACAACACCAGATGAAGATACAATGATAAGGGACGGTATAAATACCAGCTTCACAACCTATGAAACATAAAATTCAAGACATACATAATGAAATACACATCTACTACACACAAGAGCACTATAACACAAGTAACCAACAAGTCAATCATTTTTCACTGAAACTGACACCCAAAATTCTACAAACCTGTGTAGAAAAATACAGACATATCTGAACCATACCTTACAATCACAATAAAATATCTTCAATGCGACATCTAAACAACTTAAATCTTCTTTACTAAACATACTAAACACACTATTTGCAACAATAGTTTGTATGTTGACATCAATGACAAAACATTAAATGTTAGCACACACAAAAACCAAGCTCTAAAAAAAACTTCAAAAAATCTTCTCAAGACATCAAACAATCTCCCCCTTTGGCATTGATGGCAACATATGAAGTGAAAAACTGATCAATGCACAAGGTTATCAATATATCCACCTGATTACTCTAAAATATATCCACCTGATCACTCAGAAATATATCCACTTGATCAATCTAAAATATATCCAACTGGTCACTCTAAAATATATCTATCTGATCACTCTGAAACATATCCATTCAAAATTCTTAGCATAATCACAATCTAATTTAACTCCATTTTTAAGATAATCTCCCCCCTTTTACATCAATCAAAAAAGGTCCAAAGACATAAAAAAGAACAATCTATAAGAACCATAAGACTTCTCCCCCTAACGAGTAGTCTCCAAACTTATAAATCTAGTGAATGATGTTCTGATGGATTTCTAGACTGATTACATCTCTAACATGATTAGCTATGATCTGAAGTGGACAAGACCCAAATATTCTCTCTAAGATAATCAAATGTATCCTTTGAATTTTTTTTATAAATTTATTCATTAGTAGACACATACTCCAATTTCACTTCTTTTTCACTGACCTTATCCTTCAAGAAGTGATACTTAATAGAAATACATTGTCTTTGAATGTTGTAAATGGTTCTTTAAAATATTTATAGCACTAGAGTTGTAACAGTAGATAAAAATTAGTTTATCACTGTTTATCCTCAAATACTTCATCATTTTCTTCATCAACACAAATTGATTACAATTTATAGCATTAGCAACATATTTAGCTTCAGTAGTGGATTGAGAGATACAATCTTTTTTCTTACTAGTCCAAGAGATTAGTTTCTTACCCAAAATGAATGCACCTCCACTTGTACTCTTCCTATCATCCACATTGTTAGGCCATTTTCCTATCAATGCAAAAACCCTATGAAAATGCCCTTTCCTTGCAAGCTTGTTTTTATGTGCGCCAAAATCATACAAGGTTTCAACACTTGCCCCCTTAGCCAGGTATTGTTTCCCATGTCACCAAGCTCCAGTTAAGAGCGCATGTGCTAAAATGCAAAAACCAGGGAGATATCCAAGTTTTAAGGTCTATGAAACAAGTCATTTTCATGTCCTAGGGTTCCTAAAATTTTTCTAAGTCCAAAAACCCTTGGCCACATCTATTTCTTCATTACCTTTTTCTAGTCACTTAAATCTCCATTCAGGACATGTTCTTTTCCTCGGTGGGTTGTTACCTTTTATCCAGCGACTCTGCGACTGAGGTGATCACTTGTTCTCTAGGTTCTTGTTTAGTTAGTCATTTTACTCAATGATTATGTGACTGTGTAGTCTCATATTCTCTTGATCCCGGTGGTTATGTTCCAAACATTGAGTGACCTGGTGAATGGTTAATATTCTCATTCAGTCAGATGTTCACCAGATATCCGGTCAAAGGTAGGAGGCTTTAAAATATTCAATGTGAGCCGTAGATTCAGTTTTTGATCGATGATAATCGCGTATTCTCATAATGAAACCCAAGGTCAAAGAAAGTTTCAACGATCATGATAAGGCCTTTGTCACATGATCTCTAGAACAAACCATGGTTAAGTAAAGTGTCTCGCAACTTGGAGAATGCCTTCAGTCGCGCAATCGCCAGATGACTAAGAGTTAAAGGTTTGCTAAGGTTAAGGTGGGTCCATTGTCAAGTGTTGTAGATGTGCTTGTTCCTAATTGGTTGGGTTTGGTGACTTGGCATATTTTTAGTGGGGCCAATGTTTTCAGCATACCACTGGGACAAGATGCATGATGTTTAAGGCTTACGGTATAGCGAAAACCATTTAATGGAAAGGTAAGTGAAGTTGTGGGTCTGTGCTACCAGGTATTTCCAATGTGTTCATTTCTCATTGGTCACTGAGGTGGTGATGTGGGAAATGACTTTTCAGGGCTTGATTGACCATTTTGTTGATTTTTGAGAACCACCCGATCTACCTGGAAGGAATGAGATCGATGACTGTGTTTTAAAATTTGATCGGCTAGTCATTGGGGCCAGAATTCAAATCTTTTGCCAGGGTTTCTTACAAGTGTTCGATACAGTTCACCATATGCAATGAGGAGGGTAGCTCAGATTTGATTTCTCCAAGACGGTAGTAGTTGCAAAGATGATGAAGAAGATCTGGTTGGCTCTCCTAATCTGATTTTGTTGCTTGGGGTGTCATGCCGGTATAAATGCAGAGGACTGTTGCTCTTCATAGGCAGATAGGGTTTGCTAGATGTCAGAGATCTCCATGCTATGTACATGCAAGATCTGCAAGTCAGCTCTAGCATTAAATTTTGTTTTTTCCGCTACAAGAAATTAGTTCAAATTGTATCTGTAGTTATCCTTGATGATGAAACCAAATTATTGTACAATCAAATTTTATCTAATTTTCCTGGGTTTCTAGGCTTTCTCTGTAGTCTTTCATTTCTTGTTGTACCTGGTGGTTGTAGACCTAATTTTTTCTCTGAATGATCCATAGCTTGTTGCAATCCTTGTTCCTATAAAAGGAATTTCAAGATCATTTAGAAGGGTTCCTCTCTCTCTTCTAAGATCTGGTTCCATGGATGTTCTTTCCTATAATATATTTCCTTCTTCTCTGCATATAGGGTGTTCCCTCTTTCCTTTCTAGCTTTGAGAATATGATATTAGTTGTAACTAGATGTCTTATGTATAAGATTTCAATACATTTGTACTTCTATCAGATTATCTCCATTTGAGTTTTTAGGTTTATTGATTGAAGCATCAAGGGTGTTTCAGCCTTTCTATTTGCATTTCCTATGTGTCTATAATAGATTTGTTTTCATAGAAGCAACTGAGT
Organism: Chamaecyparis obtusa; assembly: GCA_027943335.1. Lineage (NCBI taxonomy): Eukaryota > Viridiplantae > Streptophyta > Pinopsida > Cupressales > Cupressaceae > Chamaecyparis > Chamaecyparis obtusa. The sequence goes on along the minus strand of BSBK01009997.1, from coordinate 81,069 downwards.
CTAGGACTGGTTTTCAGATGTGTACAGGCTGGGGTATCAAGAGTATCTTGTGCTTGTCTTTCAGTGGATGTTGATTAATGTATTACTTGTTTATAGGTCTCTTCCAAGGGGAGGGTTAATATCCTTTGAATAGGTGATAGCATATCTAGGTATATAGGTGGATTGATTGAAGCATCATCTAATCAATGGTGTATGTTTGGTGTAAGGCATCAACATATTAGAATGAGTTGTCTTCTTGTTTCATAGCTCTGTTGCAATGAGGTATTTGACTATGTCACCCATTGGATAAGGCACTGGTCTATGAGAGACTTAGGGTATTTCAGGGGTCCATTCAACCCAACATAATTCATTCAAATGAAATACTTTTCATTTCATGTTGGTAGTAGGTAGTAGGAGGTCCATTCTAGGTTTCAGACTCATTCTATGCAAATAGGTTATTGCATAAGACTTGATCTCATTGGGGTACAAGATACCTTAAGGAGTCTAAAAGCTATTCCACAATAATATTTCTGCTGGCATATTTTTTTCATGAGGTGTCTTGAGTGTGCAGATAAGGCAATACTCGCTTGAGTGATGTGGAGCTCAAAGAAGAAGGAGGATAGTTTTCATCCTCATCAATTGGCACTTTTTCCTGTCAGACATTGGAGTGGTTACTAACTAGTTTGTCATCATAGTGTAAACCTGACACTGTGGGAAAAAGTGGGAACCAACACACATTACTTTCCCAATCTACATTAGTATATGCACTCAGGTAAAATCATTATATTTTCCATGCCACAGTCCATATTCAATTATACCCTTCAAGTATATGAAAACTCTCTTGATAAAAACCATATGTGATTCCTTTGGTTCTTCTTGAAATCTTGCAATAATTCAAGTTACATTTGATATGTGTTGTCTATTATGAGTTAGATATTGCAATTCTCTGATCATAGATCTGTATCTTGTCTGATCTACACAAGAGGATTAATCATCCTTAGTCAATTTGCAACCAATAACCATACAAGTCCCTATAAATTTTGAATCATCCAATGGACAAAAAGTATGTCTCTTTATTGCACTTCAATCTCTATCTAGACTCAGTCTCTACCATCTTATTCAATATATGAAATTTTTGAAAGACTTCTAATTTCTCTTTCAAAAAGGTAACCCACATCATCCTTGAACAATCATCAATAAATAGCATAAAGTATGTATCCATAATAGCTTCTTGTCTTAGTAGGACCACATAAATTAGTATGCACCAAATCTAGCAATCCACTTGAAGAATGTATCTTATTCTTAAAGGCGGATCTAGTCAGCTTACCCACTTGACACTCTTTGCACATATTATAAGGCTTTATCATCTTAGGGAGATCTCTTATAGAATTAGTAGTGCTAATCTTCACCATATTATCAAAATTTCCATGACAAAATATTCTATGCCACAACCAATTGTCATCAATATTAACAACTAAGAACTTATTTTTAATAGTTTTCCATTGAAGTAGATTACTTGCATTTTGTGTACCAGATGCAATTAGATTTCCTGTGCTTCCAATGATCTTACACTTCACTTCCATGAATTCCAATTGGTATCCTTTATCTAGTAACTATCCAACACTCAATAAGTTATGTCTTAATCCTTTAACATATAGAACATCATCAATATTATTTTTACCATCAAGAGTGATAGATCCTTTTCCTCTAATAAAACAAGGATTGTTATTGCTGAACCTAACAACACCCCCATTATAATCTTAAAGCTTCACAAATTTATCTTTATCACTTCTCATATGATGTGAGAATCCACTATCAATGACCCATTAACTTCTTTTGTTGACATCCGAGACCAAAGATTTATCTTCTTTAGGATTATCTTCTTTAATAGAAAAAAAACACACATTTTTTTCTTCATCACCGGAATCATCATCCATCACACCTTCTTCAACATTATTTTTTTTTATGTCTCTTAGGATAAAATCTCTTAGATCTGAACTTGGCTTCCTTAGAACCTTGATTAGGACATGTAGATGCAATATGACTAGTTTTATTACAATTAAATCATTTTAAAGGAAACTTTCCTTCATACTTGCCAGAGCCCTTAGGTAGTCTTCTTGCAATCAAGGCTTCAATTTCATCAATCTTTCTCTCCTCTTCAATGATCTCTTCCCATTTCTTAGCATAGTGGTTGAAGATGTATTTAGAGGAGCTTTCTCCCTTTTCATACTTAGTCACACTGGCTTCAAATGTTGTTTCAACCTTTAGAAGTTCCTTGCTAAGGGTAGTTATCTCATAGGCACAGAGTCTTCTAGCCAAAGCTTCTCTTGAAATGTCTCTAATAGTTCTCAATTCCATAAAAAAATTTCTTACAACTTCATCATCAGTCAAGGTACCACCAAAACAACTGATGTCATGCAAACCATATCATTTAGTATTTGCAAATAGGCTGAGATAGATTCATTTTCACTCATCTTCATATCTTCAAATCTTCCTTTAAAACTTGTAAACTTAGCTTTCTTAACATATGTCATGCCCAAAATTCAAACAACCAAAAATGCAACAATTTTTTTTTTCTTTTAAGGTTTAGATGAGAGAGAATAACATTCAAAGGTTAATTGTAAGTTGACAATAGATAAATCGGCCACAATCTAGGATCAAGTTTTGCAGAGCGCTAAGCCAAGGAGTAACAATATGACAATGTGGACCTGGCGGATTAAAGTTCATCATTATTGTTGCAAAAGTTGGAGTTCGGAAGGCAAAACCCTAGAGTATACATTTTCCAATTAGAACTTATGTTTGTGAAGTATTCAAGGTACCTAGGGTATTAATCATCTATCCAAATTTCATACCAATCAACTGATAACCTAATGCATGTAAGCATACCTTGATTATAACTTCTGAATAAGATTGTCTAACTTGGTAGGTAACTTACTCCATAATATTAGTTCAAGAGGTTACTTTATTGATAATCAAATTTTAATGATAATCTGACAATTAATCTAACAGTGTTAATCAGAACATAATGTCATCACCTTCTTATAGAATAATTTTATTAAGATGATTCATTTCATTTAAACATAATCCTAAGAACCAATGACAATTCACAATTTAAATAAAACCCAACTATCTAATATTGATGATTTTATTTCAACTACTTTACAAGCAAATGAAATGAACAATAGAATAAACTAATTGGTTTGTTAGTATCTAAATTTTAGACACATTAATAATAAATCTCTTATTAAAATAATTCTCCTATCCATAATAAAACTCCTAACTAACAACTAATTGAGTAAGAGGATTTATTAACAATAAAAGGTAAAATTAATAAACAAAGCAATACTACTAACTATTATCAAGGCCTTTTCTTTTAACTATATAACATTTGGGTAAAATAAACCATCAATTTAACACATTGCCTTATGAACAGATAAAAGCTAAGACATATTACACATGAACCTATTTATCATTGGTTAAAATTATTAACAAAAAGGTTAATCACCAAAATAGCATTAATAGCTATAAGTTAAGACTAATATCTAAAAGACTATGTCAAATCCTACAATTAATCCTAATCATATCCTACTAAACCCATAATTTTAAACCTATCAATTAATAAATCCCCTAACTTACAACTAATAGAGTAGAAGGATTTATTAACAATTAAAAAATACCACAAAGTAATAAAATAAACAAATCTAAAATGTATTCCTAGCCTACCAATCATACTAATCCACTAATCTAACTAGATGTGCCGAGTGGGGTGATGTGACAAACTCCCCACCTGCCTAAGTCTACATGAGATCATGCATGGAAACCCTTCTAGGAAAGGGCATGCTCAAATACCAAGAGCTAGGATTTGGGGCCCACCAAATCATGTCAAACTTAGCCTTTAGGAAAATTCGCATGGAATAGAAGAAGGGTTAGGTGGCATGTCAACAAGTACTCACCTAGCCAAGTAACTTACGCATGGGGCAGATTGATGTCAGGTCTTGGGGCCACCTCAAGGATTTACATATCAAATGCCATAAAGGACACTTGCGAAAATGGTGTAAGGAGGAGACCTCTTGACAAGGCAAGTTGTCATAACATGATAGAGCATAATGAATGCCTAAAAGTGACCCCCCACCCCACACCTTGTTTCCTATGCAAGTGGGTGAGGTGGTAAGGGAAAATATGGGTCCCACTAGAATTCAAGTTATGAGGCATGTCATATTTGCCATTTGTTTGAATATTTCTTATATTAATTAGGGGATTAGTTTATAATAGTATGGGGTAAGGTACGGGATCAGGTTACTAATTTTGATTAGAAAGGGCATATTGGTAAGGGAAGGGAATATTCTTTGTGGCAAGAGAATTATTTCCTTCCCATACAAAATCCAGAGAGCATTTTTGCTCTCTAAAAACTGGGAAGTGCTATTTTTCCATAGCTCCATTTTTTAATTTCTTTTCTTGTTATAAGAGATCTAATAGTATGAATTAATAATTTAATTAGTGCATTGTATTAATAAGTCAATGAATTGCCTATTAGTGTTATGTGAATGTTACATTAATATACAAATTTGTTTAATTTAACATTGTTACCATGCTTCATTTTAAGGGAGTATGAGGTTACAATGTTGGTTTTCAAACTAAGGTGAGGATCCTATTGCAATAGAATTTTGTTCAAGGAGAGATTGAATGATTTTGAACTTTAATATCACAATCAAACATTAAGGAGATTACAAGGTTCATACATCAACAAGATTTTATATGCTATTGAAACTATAAAATTGCCTACCCTATCAACTTTGGAAATCATTTTGCAATGAAAGACTAACTTAACTATTACAAGAAATAGAATACAATAAGCATGAAAGTAATGATTCATCATTTTCATTATGGTAATCTCTTCAAATACAAATACATATTCTTCATGAAGGAGAAGTCTTCACATTTTACGACAAGACAATACAATTTGGTAGTATTACTCAATGAGAGTTTAAAGGAGGATAACAAAACTTATCTACATTACAAATCACATACAACTTCACAATGGCCAAATGAAATAAAATAACATTACAACTTTCAACCAAAAGATCAATCTCATTACAAGGGGATCCACAATACAACAATAAGGTTGTTCTCACACAACCACACCAAAATGGAGAACTCTCCAAAGCTTTATCCACAATATTTGACTTAAAAACTTGCAAATCAAAGAATAGAACCATGGGAAGCTCACCTCCCATCCAACGTCTCAAGGAGACCACCCCTGAGCTTGGAGAACCAAGGCTAAATGGGTATGCTCAACAAAAATGTTCACAACAATACACATATGCATAAACAACAATTAACTCCCTCCCAAGGCTTCACAAATGAGTTTTCTAAGCTCATTGAAATAGGGTGAAGGTGGGCTTTTCCAAAGAGGAGAATGTCATTGCTTTCAAATTTCCTCAACATGAGTATTTCAAAGCCTCTTCAAGGCTACATTTTCAAACTTCCATACACATACTTTCTTTATCAACATCCTCAAGATGCATGAATACAATGGCTTCATGGAGCCCATACACCATGAATTTATCCCTCTTCTCCAAGAGAAGAGACTCTCACCACAATGGAGAGCCCAACTAACCCCTTCACCCAAGGCCACTTCTTCCCTTCCCAAAGGGTGAGTAATGCCTCACTCCCATGAACAAAAACTCCCTCATTCAAGCAAAAATAAAACCAAAACATGAATTCAAAACCCAATTCCCATCCCATAGAACACAATATCACAACCAAGCATATAATTCATATGCATGATAGAGCAATAATAACATGCTAATCTATTGTAAACAACAAGTAAACTTCCATGCCAATGAGTAAACCAACCTTCACAATGTGTTATGGAAAATGATTCTTGAGAAGAGCCCAATTCGTTATGCTTTTTCCATCCAAAACCCTAATGTCTCTAAAAGTAGAGAGTGGGTGAACACCCACTAACTCTACCAAGGGCCTCTAAAAAGACCTCCAACTTCTATCCACCCACTAACATTAATTTTAGACTTGACCCTAAAGTCCTTTGGCTTTTCCTTGTCCCCTATCATAAATGCCTGATTGGAAAGAAGTGTGGGGTTGGGTAAAGGTCAAGTCTCAATCCAATTTTCGTAGCATAAGGAAAATGGGTTATAAAATGGGTCACCTAGGCCACTAGGGGGTTCTAGTTGTGTGAAAAACATCACTAACCCATACCACTAACACTTAGGCACTTAGATTTTTCTAAATTTGACCCTTAGAACCTCTTTTTGGCCTCTAGAAGTGGCTAGAAGAATTTAAATCAAAAAGATCAATTTGATGGAACTTTGCAAGTATCTCCAACAAGGGGATTAATTAAGTTCCTAATGAGTCAGTTAGGCTTAGGTTTACATTGTCAATCCTAAGTAGACATGTCAATGCATAACACATAACAAGTGTCAAGTGACACTAACAATTACACTTCACATACAAAATGACATGTCTCAAGGACAACATGAAGTTTTCTAGTAACACATAAGCAATTCACATTTACAATAGGTTCACATTACAATGAGGTTTTCAATCCCATATTAGATTAAACCTTGGCTTACTTAGTTCACATATATTTAGCCTTGATTCTCTAAATAATTCCATGGTTCTCTTACCTGCACACTAAACATCGAGCATCAGTAGTTCAAGGTAATAAAATCACATGAAATATATATATTCAATTCATTTTTTAACAACATAAATCAATATGTAGAATTCAATTCTAATTCTAATTTTTCATTCAATAATGTTTAAACATAATAATTCCATAATCATCATGACATGTCATCCATGAAATTATGAAATCTAATCATGATCAAGTCTTCTCATCAATTCACATAACTAAACATGCATAATTAAAATCACGACATACTCTAGGTTCCAATCCACATCACAATGTAATCCACATAATATAATAATCATCATCAAACATAATATCTCGAGTCTATGTCAGGATAATCAAAAGTGTGTCAATGTATCAAATCATGAAGTATCAAAATGCGAATGATAAAAAAAAATGCTATGATGGGTCGAGGTGAGGCCTCACATCCTCCCCCCCTAGGGATGAACTTCCTCTTGGAGTTCATCAAAAAGGTATGGGTACTGTGATCTCATCTGTGCTGCATCCTCCCATGAAGCTATGACTTCATCATAACAATCCCACTAGACCCTAACCTAGTCCATCTCTCTACCTCAAAGTGCCAGGGTCCATCAGGATAAAATGTGGATGGACTCCAATGCTATCTATCCATCTGACTCCACCTGCAAGGCATCCCAATCTATAATGTGAGACTCATCATAAATATATTTCCATAAAATAGATACATGAAACACATTGTGGATGCATGATATGTTGGGTGGCAAAGCTAAATGGTAGGAAATTGGTTCTATCCTCTCCAATATCTTGAAAGGTCCAACAAAGTAGGGTGCTAAATTAGAGCCCTTTCCAAAATGGATTGGACTCTTGTACGGGCGCACCCTCAAGAAGACCCTATCTCCAACCATATACTCACGATCAACCCTCTTCACATCTACATACTTCTTCTGTCAATCTTGAGCCTCTCTAAGATTTTGTCTAATCAAGACCACCTACTGCTCCATATCCTTGACCAATTGAGGTCCAACAGATACTCTATCCTCAATCCTATCCCAACTCAATGGTGTCCTACATGGTCTACTCTACAAGGCCTAGTATGACGACATACCAATAGAAGAATGATACCCATTATTATAGGAAAACTCTACCAGATGTAGGTATTCTTCCCACTTGACCTAATGGTCCATCACATATATATGTAACATATCCTCTAACACCTTGTTAACCCTCTCTGTCTATCCATCTGTTTGAGGGTGATATGCCATACTGAAATTGAGCCTAGTGCCCAACGCTACCTGTAACTCTCTCCAAAAAGATGATGTGAACAAGGAGTCTCTATTAGAGATGATATTACAGGGAATGCCATGAAGTCTGACAATATCCCCCAAAAACACCTAAGCTGCATCTCATGCTATGAATGTAGTACGCACAAGTGAGAAGTGGACAACCTTGGTCAACATGTCAAATGTCACCAAGATGGAATCATGGTGGTGAGAAGACATAGGGAGACCAATAATGAAGTCCATAGATATAGTATCCCACTTCCACTCAGCAATCTCATGTGGCTGTAGGAGCCCACTTGGGTGACTGTGCTCTACCTTCACCCTTTGACACTCTAGGCATCTAGCCAATATGTTGGCAATCTACAATCTCATGCCTGACCAATGATACAACTGTCTTAGATCGGCATGCAACTTTTTAACCCTTGGATGAGCTGCATAAGGTGCTTTGTGAGCCTCAAGCATAGTAAACTCTTGCAAGTCACCCGTAGAAGGTACATAGATGTGCCCCCTATGATGTAGAAGTCCATTGGACTCTAAAGAATACTCTACAAACCTCCTTTCAAGGGGTCTTTGAGAACGAACAATCTGACAAGCCTCAACATAAAATCCATCCTCTTGCAAGTGATGCAAAATACGCTCCCTCAAATCTATACTAGAATTCATAGATGAGAGCTCGTGTTGCCTTCTACTCAAAGCATCTGCAACTACATTCTCCTTCCCTTTGATGTAATGAGCATCAAAATCATACTCACACAAAAATTCCATCCATCTCCTCTGCCTAGCATTAAGGTTGGGTTGTGTAAAGATATACTGTAGGCTCTGGTGATCTGAATGAAGCTCAAATTGATGACCTAGAAGAAAGTGTCACCATCTCACTAAGGCATGAACCACCGCTGCAAGCTCTAGGTCATGAGTAGGATAATTGAGCTCATTAGTCTTTAGCTTCCTAGACTTGAAAGCTATAGCATGACTATCCTGCATAACAACTGCTCCTAAGCCATCCAAAGAAGCATTAGTACATACAACAAAATCTGCTGAAGGATCTGGCACTGCTAAAATCAAAGCACTAGTGAGGGCTCTGTTGAGCTCTTGGAAAGCTCTCTCACACTTCTCTATCCATTCATACTTCTTCCCCTTTCTCTGAAGGGAAGTGATGGGATGAGCTATCCTAGAAAATCCTACCACAAAGCATCTGTAATAACTTGCTAAGCCCATAAAACTTCTGACCTCAGTGACACTAGTGGGTGCTGGCCAATCCATAATGGCTCTAATCTTTGATGGGTCTATAAAGATCCCATCACTAGATATAACATGACCAATATAATGCACCTCGGGTCTAAAGAAGGCACACTTTGACAAGCTGCCATATAACTAATTCTCTCTCAAATACTATAGAACCTGTCTTAGATGCTCTTCATGCTCCTCCTCATTGTGGGAATAAATCAAAATATCATCAAGGAACACTACAATAAACTTATCCAAGAATGTGCAAAATACTCCGTTCATGAGGCTCATGAACATAGCTGGAGCATTCATGAGGCAAAATGGCACCACTGTGAACTCATAGTGACCATACCTCGTGTGAAAAGTAGTCTTTTGGATATCACTCTCCACAATCTGTAACTAATGGTACCCTAACTTCAGATCTATCTTCAAGAACACTTGGGCACCCTACAACTAATCAAACAAATCATCTATCCTGGGGAGTGGGTATTGGTTCTTAATTGTTACTTTATTCAACTGCCGATAATCAATGCACAATCTAAGTGATCCATCCTTCTTCTTCACAAAAATCACCGGTGCACCCCAAGGTGATACACTAGGTCAGATATACCCTTTCTCCAAGAGCTCTTCTAACTAAATCTTGAGCTCATTGAGCTCATGTGTGGTCATCCTGTAAGGTGCTCTAGATATGGGCTCAGCTCCTAGTACAAGGTCTATGTGGAAATCAACTACCCTAGGTGGAGGCATACCAGGTAGCTCGATAGGAAATACATCTACAAACTCCTGAAGAATAGGATAATCCTTGAGTGAAGGCTCCCCCTTTGAATCCTCCTCTCTATCACTAATGGTGATGGAAAATAACTAACATCCCTTCCACATGCACCACCTAAGCTGCATAGCAGAAATCATGTGAAGGGATATGGGCCTTTGTACCCCACATATCACCATAGAAGTACCATGATCATCAACACACTCAACCCTCTTCTGATGACAATCTATCTTGGTGTTGTGGGCATATAGCCAATCCATGCCAAGAACTACATCATAAGAACCTAGAGGGGTAATGTGGAGATCAGACATGATGATCAAGTCTCCAATGTGAATCTAACAACTGCAAACTAAGGAACTAATAGAAACTCTAGCTCTTGAAGCTAACTTGACCTCCCAACCGACATCTTGTCTAACTGCCACCAGCCTGCAACACTCCACTACTTATGGAGATATAAAGGAGTTTGTGGCTCTTAAATCAAATAAGATAGAAACACTAATACCTTGAATCATACCTGTGGCCTCTATGACCATGGCCTAGTGCTCAACCTGGTGGTTATTAACCATTGCAAATGCTCTATGGGATCTACCCATATCTGACTATCCCTGAGGGTACTCTCTCGCAATATGACCCATACCACCACAAGTGTAACATGGCCCTTGGGTCTAAATTTGTACTCCCTCTATCCTAGGCTGATGTGACCCTTTGGTCCTATTGGAACCACTGTATCCACCCCTAGAGGACTGTTGAGTCCTAGCTGACTGTGTTTGAGGGGTCTGTGTCCTTTGATCCTATCTAGGGCCCTGAGACTGCCACTACTTGGGCTTAGAGCCCTGATAACCCTGTGAATGCCTCTGTCTAGAACCATGTTGAGATCCTTACTACTAAGACTATTGACCCTTAAAGGATCCCACTAAATGGTTCTATTTCCCCTTCCAAGAGGGTCTCTGCTATCCTGACTACTGGGATGAGGGGTTTCGGTGTTGAGACCGATCCTGGGACTCCTATCTAGTATGGATATCCTCGGCTACTAGTGTCATCTCCACTGTATCTTTGAATGTGGTAGGAAAGGCTAAACGTACTATACCCTAAAGAGACATATTAAGTCCCTTAATGAAATGATGGATACACAGTTTCTCATCCTTCATAAAATCTATGTATAGAAGGAGCTTGAGAAATTGACTCTCATACTGGGCAACTGTAAGACCTCTTTTCTGGAGATCATGGAAATCCTCTATCTATCTCTATCTGAAATGCTCAAAGAGATATCTCTCCTAAAAATGGGGTACAAAAGTCTCCCAAGTGAGTGTGTCAATAGCCACTCCTCCAATGGACTCCTCCTATTGCCACCAAGTGGAGGCCTTCTCCCATAGGAGATGAACTGCAAGTCATGCCTTAAGATTACTCTTGTAAGGGTGCAATCCAAAGCACCATTGAAGACTCTATAACCAGGCCTCTACTACTAACCCATCAGTGGATCTCAAAAATAAGGGTCGCTGGAGTTGTATTAACTCTTAGATCTCATCCCCAACATCTCTAGGGGGTCTACCTCTGTCTCGTATCTCATGATGAACTGACTCACCCTCATGATCACCACATCCCTTGACAAACCTAGGTGGAGGACTCCTACTCCTCTCTCTGCTAGCTACTACACCACCTCCTAGAATCTCTGCTTCTCTTTCAGAAGCTTGTTGCTTTGGTTGAGGATCTATAGGTGGTAATCTCTACTAAATCACCCCAATTAGATTTTGAAGGACATCCATAATATCCTGATTGGGGTTCTGAGGTGGTGGAGGTGGTCGTGGTCCACCCCCTCATCCTACACCAGCACGTGTGGCTTTACGACCCCTACCTCTTTGACTAGCTTAGGTGATGATAGACATCCTACATAATAGATTAAGTTAGGTGAGTTGAAACGTAATGGGTTTAAAGGTTCCAATGTTGAAACCTAGGCTCTGATACCAAATGTCATGCCCAAAATTCAACCAACCAAAAATGCAACAATTTTTTTTTCTATTAAGGTTTAGATGAGAGAGAATAATGTTCAAAGGTTAATTGTAAGTTGACAATATAAATCAGCCACAATCTAGGATCAAGTTCTGGAGAGCACTAAGCTAAGGAGTAACAATATGACAATGTGGACCTGGCGGATTAAAGTTCATCATTATTGTTGAAAAATTTAGAGTTCAGAAGGCAGAACCCTAGAGTATACAGTTTCCAATTAGAACTTATGTTCGTGAAGTATTCAAGGTACCTAGGGTATTAATCATCTATCCAAATTTCATACCAATCAACCGATAACCTAATGCGTGTAAGCATACCTAGATTATAACTTCCCAAGAAGATTGTCCGACTTGGTAGGTAATTTACTCCACAATATTAGTTCAAGAGGTTACTTTATTGATAATCAAATTTTAATTATAATCTGACAATTAATCTAATAGTGTTAATCAGAAAATAATGTCATCACCTTCTTATAGAATAATTTTATTAGGATGATTCATTTCATTTGAACATAATCCTAAGAACCAATGACGATTCACAATTTAAATAAAACCCAACTATCTAATAGTGAGGATTTTATTTCAACTACTTTACAAGCAAATGAAATGAACTATAGAATTAACTAATTAGTTTATTAGTATCTAAATTTTAGACACATTAATAATAAATCTCTTATTAAAATAATTCTCCTATCCATAATAAAACTTCTAACTAACAACTAATTGAGTAAGAGGATTTATTAACAATAAAAGGTAAAATTAATAAACAAAGCAATACTACTAACTATTATCAAGGCCTTTTTTTTAAACTATATAATATTTGGGTAAAATAAACCATCAATTTAACACATTGCCTTATTAATAGATAAAAGCTAAGACATATTACCCATGAAAATATTTATCATTGGTTAAAATTATTAACAAAAAGGTTAATCACCAAAATAGCATTAATAGCTATACGTTAAGACTAATATCTAAAAGACTATGTCAAATCCTACAATTAATCCTAATCATATCCTACTAAACCCACAATTTTAAACCTATCAATTAATAAATCCCCTAGCTGACAACTAATAGAGTAGAAGGATTTATTAACAATTTAAAAATACCACAAAGTAATAAAATAAACAAATCTAAAATGTATTCCTAGCCTACCAATCATACTAATCCACTAATCTAACTAGATGTGCCAAGTGGGGTGATGTGACAAACTCCCCACCTGCCTAAGTCTACATGAGATCATGCATGGAAACCCTTCTAGGAAAGGGCATGCTCAGATACCAAGAGCTAGGATTTGGGGCCCACCAAATCATGTCAAACTTAGCCTTTAGGACAATTCGCATGGAATAGAAGAAGGGTTAGGTGAATGTTACATTAGTATACAAATTTGTTTAATTTAACATTGTTACCATGCTTCATTTTAAGGGAGTATGAGGTTACAATGTTGGTTTTCAAACTAAGGTGAGGATCCTATTGCAATAGAAGTTTGTTGAAGGAGCGATTGACTGATTTTGAACTTGAATATCACAATCAAACATTATGGAGATTACAAGGTTCATACATCAAAAATATTTTATATTCTATTGAAACTATAAAATTGCCTACCCTATCAACTTTGAAAATCATTTTTCAATGAAAGACTAACTTCACTATTACAAGAAATAGAATACAATAAGCATGAAAGTAATGATTCATCATTTTCATTATGGTAATCTCTTCAAATAAAAATACATATTCTTCATGAAGGAGAAGTCTTCACATTTTACAACACGACAATACAATTTGGTAGTATTACTCAATGAGAGTTTAAAGGAGGATAACAAAACTTCTCTCCATTACAAATCACATACAACTTCACAATGGCCAAATGAAATGAAAATAACATTACAACTTTCAACCAAAAGATCAATCTCATTACAAGGGGATCCACAATACAACAATAAGGTTGTTCTCACACAACCACACCAAAATGGAGAACTCTCCAAAGCTTTATCCACAAGATTTGACTTCAAAACTAGCAAATCAAATAATAGAACCATGGGAAGCTCACCTCCCATCCAAGGTCTCAAGGGGACCACCCCCGAGCTTGGAGAACCAAGGCTAAATGGGCAGGCTCAACAAAAATGCTCACAACAATACACATTTGTATAAACAACAATTAACTCCCTCCCAAGGCTTCACAAATGAGTTTTCTAAGCTCATTGAAATAGGGTGAAGGTGGGCTTTTCCAAAGAGGAGAATGCCATTGCTTTCAAATTTCCTCAACATGAGTATTTCATTGCCTCTTCAAGGCTACATTTTCAAACTTCCATACACATACTTTCTTTATCAACATCCTCAAGATGCATGAATACAATGGCTTCATGGAGCCCATACACCATGAATTTATCCCTCTTCTCCAAGAGAAGAGACTCTCACTGCAATGGAGAGCCCAACTAACCCCTTCACCCAAGGCCACTTCTTCCCTTACCAAAGGGTGAGTAATGCCTCACTCCAATGAACAAAAAACTCCCTCATTCAAGAAAAAATAAAACCATAGCATGAATTCAAAACCCAAATCCCATCCCATAGAACACAATATCACAACCAAGCATAGAATTCATATGCATGAGAGAGCAATAACAACATGCTAATCTATTGTAAACAAGTAAACTTCCATGGAAATGAGTAAACCAACCTTCACAATGTGTTATGGCAAATGATTTTTGAGCAGAGCCCAATTCATTATGCTTTTTCCATCCAAAGCCCTAATGTCTCTAAAAGTAGAGAGTGGGTGAACACCCACTAACTCTACCAAGGGCCTCTAAAAAGACCTCCAACTTCTACCCATCCACTAACATTAATTTCAGACTTGACCCTAAAGTTCTTTGGCTTTTTCTTGTCCCCTATCATAAATGCCTGATTGGAAAGAAGTGTGGGGTTGGGTAAAGGTCAAGACTCAATCCTATTTTCGTAGCATAAGAAAAATGGGTTATAAAATGGGTCACCTAGGCCACTAGGGGGTTCTAGTTGTGTTAAAAACATTCATAACCCATACCCCTAACACTTAGGCACTTAGATTTTGCTAAATTTGACCCTTAGGACCTCTTTTTGGCCTTTAGAAGTGGCTAGAAGAATTGAAATGCAAAAGATCAATTTGATGGAACTTTGCAAGTATCTCCAACAAGGGGATTAATTAAGTTCCTAATGAGTCATTTAGGCTTTGGTTTACATTGTCAATCCTAAGTAGACATGTCAATACATAACACATAACAAGTGTCAAGTGACACTAACAATTACACTTCACATACAAAATGACATGTCTCAACGACAACATGAAGTTTTCTAATAACACACAAGCAATTCACATTTGCAACGGGTTCACATTACAATGAGGTTTTCAATCCCATATCAGATTAAACCTTGGCTTACTCAATTCACATATGTTTAGCTTTGATTCTCCAAATAATTCCATGGTTCTCTTACCTGCACACTAAACATTGAGCATCTGTAGTTCAAGGTAATAAAATCACATGAAATATATATATTCAATTGATTTTTTAACAACATAAATTAATATGTAGAATTCAATTCTAATTCTAATTTTTCATTCAATAATGTTTAAACATAATAATTCCATAATCATCATGACATGTCATCCATGAAATTATGAAATCTAATCATGATCAAGTCTTCTCATCAATTCACATAACTAAACATGCATAATTAAAATCATGACATAATCTAGGTTCCAATCCACATCACAATGTAATCCACATAATATAATAATCATCATCAAACATAATATCTCGAGTCTATGTCAGGATAATCAAAAGTGTGTCAATGTATCAAATCATGAAGTATCAAAATGCAAATGATAAAAAAAATGCTATGATGGGTCAGGGTGAGGCCTCACAACATACTTGTCACCTTCATAAAGAGTTTCTAATTTAGTCCATACCTTGTGTATTGTCCTCAATCCATAGATGTGTGAATATTCTTTATTTGATAAGGTATTGATCAAAGATTCCCTTGCTAACATGTTCTCCTTGAATTTGTTCTTTTCATCAACAGTAGCCTTAGACAAGTCATTTGGAATGGTGTATGGTTTCTTTTTGATATCCCAATATTTATCTCCCATGCATATTAGAAAAGTAGTCAACTTATCCTTCCATATCAGGTAATTTATTCAATCAAACTTATGGCTTTCTTTCCTTTTTCTTTCCATGCCAAATCACCTTCAAGCGATTAAGCTTCCTTAAAAGGACTTAGCTCTAATACCAATTGGTATGCCCAAAAGGAGGCACCCACAATTTAGAGGTGGGGTGAATTAGTTGTGTACCCAACTAGTAAACTTAAAATAACTAAAAAACAATAATGATATGAAAGATAAATAGTGAACCAAATCCTCAACACATAAGAAAGAACACTAATTTTTTGTGCTCGAGGAAACCCTATTAAGGGAAAAACCTTAGTGGGGATGGTACCCACTAGATAGATATACTTTGTTAAAAGTACTATCCAGTTAAGAGAAAATGAAAATAACAAAAGGAAATGTAGATATATTTACATGCCCACTTCCTAGAGCTCACTTCTCAAAATAAAATGACAGATCTCACCCTCAGTCGAGTGCACTAATATAGCTTTGATTACAACAGGGTGGACATACACTCCATTACAAATGAACTAACATATAACATCCTCAATGCCAATACAAATCCAATGAAATTTTTTTTCTTCCTCTAATACCAAATAGGAAATACTAGTATATCACCTTCACACATATATCTCCCTCACTATACTAAACTACTAAAATATCTCTCATTTATACTCATTACAAAAGCATCAAATAGGTTGACTAAGATGTATTATAATAAAACATATAAAAATTATTCTTAGATGAAAAATAGTTCCAAATCATGTCGGCCAAGACATAGATAGGATCCAAAACTTTATCTTTGAACACACTACAACTTTTCCAAATCACCTCCAAGAATTGCAACACATTACTTCACCCAGTCAACTAAGACCTAAATGAACAAATGCCAACATGCCACCAAAACAAAAAATATAATCTTTGCAATCAATGTGGACCAACAAAACAATCATCACAAGATCCAAGAATGCCAACAAGAAATATGAATACCCACAAAACGTTCACATTAATTCCAACTCACAATCCAAACTCATCTTCAACAGTGATCAATAGGAATACTAAAATACCAAACTTTTTCATAACAAAAGATAACTTGTCATACTTTGAATCATGAACAACAACAACTAGTGACACGATGATAAGGTACAGTGTACATACTACCTTCGTAACCTCCAAAACATAAAATTCAAGACATATGGAACCAAATACACATCTACTACACACATGAGCACTATAACACTAGTAACCACTAAATCAATCACACTTCACTCAAGTTGTCACCCAAACTTCTATGAGCCTCTATAGACCAGCTACAAACATATCTAAACGCTAACTTATGATCGCAAGACAACATCTTCAACATGGAATTTGAACAACTGAAATCTTCTTTATTGAACATAATGAACACACTGTTCACAATAGAAGTTTGTATGTTGACATCAATGACAAAACATTGAATATCAGCGCACACAAAAACCAAGCTCTGACATGATTAGTAGACTTCCAAAAATATTCTCAAGACATCCAACACATGTTTCATCATATTGGGTGGATTTTTTTCCAAGAACAAAATAAGAAGATCTTCAAGGATAAATCATGTTGCTCTAATGTCATTGCTTTCATCTAGCTATTAGAGAGATTTCTTAGGTTATTTATAATGATGTTAAAGTTGATGATTATTTTACTCCATCAGTGGATGATCTATAAATTTCTCATAGGTGGAAGCTTATTTGGGATATCTCCAAGCCTCTATTTAAGACATTAAAATTTTCCATAGATGGGGTTAAGGGACATTTCCCTCCTTTAGGATGGGTTAAAATTAATATTGATTGGATAGTGAAGGGTAATCCTAGACTTGCAAAAAGTGGGGGAGTGGTGTGTGATAATCATTGAAAGATGTTCTGAGTGGTGGCCCTTCTTTTGGGTACCTAGACAAACCACTTTTTAAAGGCTTTTGCAGCCTATGTTTGGATCAAATTGGCTAAGGAGAAAGGATTGAGAAGGGTTTGGTTGGAAAGTGACTCTCTTAATATCACTAATTATTTGATGGGGACATCCTCCCTAGTTTGATGATTATACCCATCTTCAAATATTTTTTAGTGCTTCTTAGGGACTTTCATGATTATAAGATCACACATGTTTATTGTGAAGGAAACCATATTGTAGATATATTATCCAACATTGGTGTTGGTTTTCCAAGTAAGAAGGAATGAAACATTTATGGCCATATCCTAATGGATCTCTATAGGTTAATTTTTAATGATTATGGTATGTGTGATGTACAAAAGGCTTTTAGAAATGATGGAGGATAACATAGTTTTTGGTGGCCTTGGTAGGATATCATTTATGTGCAGAAAGATGAACTTTCTTGTATCTTTTTTCATTATTTTTTTCTGTGTAATCTTGGCTTGATTTGTCTTTCAGTCAGTTCTGAATTGGAATTTTTGTAGGATGGGGGTGACATAAACCATCTTGAGCCCATTGTGTACAATAAATGGTAGAATATGGAAGCCATTTGGAGTGAGCTCTTGGT
Organism: Chamaecyparis obtusa; assembly: GCA_027943335.1. NCBI lineage: Eukaryota > Viridiplantae > Streptophyta > Pinopsida > Cupressales > Cupressaceae > Chamaecyparis > Chamaecyparis obtusa. The sequence goes on along the minus strand of BSBK01009997.1, from coordinate 62,518 downwards.
AGGAGGATTTACTTGGTATATAAGGAAACTTCATGGTGTCGATGCCCTTATAATCAAGGCTTTTGTTCATGGGTGGAAAGAATGTGTTCTCTGTGTCTATGACCTTGAGATGGATGTGAATGAAGAGTTGGTGGCTAAGGTTTCTAATACCTTGATTGAGGGAACAAAATTCTAAAGGGATAAGAAATGTGCTAACAAATAAATGGAAATATTTTTCCTCCCAAAATAAAGGGAGAAAGTGAGAAGGAATATAGATGGTGGGTGAGAGAGAAATTTTCTTTTGAAGATATGGCAAGATTTCACAGAGGTCATAATGCACTACCTCACCTTAGATGGTAAATACTATAGTATCTTTAGCTATTAGTTTCTTAGTTTAAATCACTTTCAACATATAAAATGTATCTCTTTTCACTTTTATCTAGTATCTTAATTGAGAAATAGTATTAGAGCCCATGATAAAAGTGAATCCTTCCCTATTCTCTAATTATCGTTTAATCCTTATGATTATGGAGTATGCCAAGGCCCTTAATGTTGAGTGGAATCTTGCACTCAAACATGATATAGAATTTAAGAAAAATGTTTGAGTCCATTATGTGAATACCCCTTCTGATGAGGAGGTAGACTATGATGAGGATGAGGTCTTTCATATCTATAACAAATAGGGTCCCTTTTCCTCCAAGAAAAAATGCCCAACCCCACAGCCAGAAAGAGAATTGTTTTATCTAATGAGGATGATGACCATAGATATGTTCTAGATTCGGTGGACCCTAGTACATATATGAAAGGTAAAGAGGTGGCTAGGGTTTCTATATCAAGTGCTAAGGGAAATAGTTATAATATTTTTCAGGCTCCCATTTCTCAAAATCAACAAGAAGACCACCCAATGGAAGAATATTTCTCAAATTGATATTGATGGGCCTTTGGAGGATGTGAATGTTAATGGGATTACACTTATTGATGGTGGTGGGGTTACCTCTAAGGAGATGGGCTCCTTGATTCTGTTGAGTTTGATTAAAAATACTAATTTGAGATATTTTTTGGATAATCAAAATGCCTTGTGCATTTGGATTATAGAGGAGATCAGTAATTTGAAAGAGAAGGACAACCCTTCTTATGAGTACTTTTAAAGTATCCTTGCTAATATAAAATCCTTGGGCAATGGGATAAAATACATGAAAGAGGACCATGAAGAGGGAATTAAGGATTTAGAGGATGAATTTCATAAGGTCCAGGAGAGCTTGAGTGTGGTGGTGGTTGTGAGTAAGTTGGCTATGGACAATACTAGTGATGGATTCCAAAGGCTAAATGAGCCAGTTGAAGTTCTTCATGCCATTTCAAAGGTTAATTCTCCCATTATCAGTACTAAGTCGATCAAGAAGGCTAAGGCTTTGGATGTAGGTAGTTGTAAGATATACAAGGCTCCATTAGAGGATGTAGATATTGACATGGATGTTATTGAGAAGCCCCTAACTTTTGTGGAGATTAGGCTCTGCAGAAAGGATAAGGGTATGACCCCTATTAATAGTAGCATTGGGAAAGTTAAGAATATTAATATAGATACCATTCAAAAGAATGATATAAGATGGTCAAGATGTTTTAACTTTTTTATTAGTTACTTTTTGGTTATATTTGTTGAATTGTAGGATTTTTTCTTCCCTGAGTTTTTGTGTTCTATTATGTATCTATTTTTCTTCCCGGTCCAAGTTGATTTATGTTAAAGACTTATTTTGTTACTCTTTTGTATACTTTGGGTTTCTAGTCACTATATAAATAGTTTTCCCCTTTAATCAAAACTAGACCTTGGAACTAACATGCAATTTTTTTTGCATGTATTTGGGCCCAAACACATGAAGAGTAAAATCACCAAAGTTTAATTTATAACCTTTCAGTTTAGTGCTCAAAACAAGTAGGTAGCATCCAAAATTTCCCTTAAAAATAACCAAATGATGTCATGAGGCTATGGAAAATGATAGGTAGATAGAATAATATTCTATGAATCACTCTAAAAAATAGTTTTGCATGACATCTCTTGAGGCATGAAATTATAATCATCAAAGTTGGCTACTTGATTGTTTCTACACTTGAACTTGGTAGAAACCTTTCAAACTTCATGCTCAGTAACAATACTAAATCATGATATGGAAAGCTACCAGTAAGGATAATCTGGTTCATTTAGATATAAATAATAGTAATGTTAGGACAATTCTCAAAAATATTTTAGGTTTGTAAGATATTAATTTCCAAAGTTGACAAATCTAAAACTATCATACACATGTAGGTACAAAATTTGTTGAACTCAATTTGTTTCTATATTCTTAAAAATACTAAAAATTTTCATGAGATCTTGCACTTGATCATGGAGGCACATTAACATAATGAAAATATTGAGAAGTAACTCATTTAATAAGAAAGTTATTTTCTAGAAAACTATTAACATCCAAAGTAAGCCATCTTGAAGAATTGTCATTGTTCAAACTACAAAATATTGTAAACTACAAATGATTTGGACTTGGCAAAGTTGTCAAACAAACACCCAAGAATCAAAAAATTTGCACATGACTACATTGACATATTAGAGATTTGGGAAATAACTCACATCTCTTGTAAATCAACTAACCATGAATTTTAACTCTCTGAAAATACCCATTATGGAAGATGTAACATTGTGTATATGTTGTAAATCAGAACAAATTAGGCTCTAAAAATGTATATGAGGGGACACTAATATATTTTCAACACTGGAGAGTAATCATTTTATAATTATAATCAAGTGGTCAAGAATTATTAAGCTCCAAACTAGACCTTTTAGTTACGTACAAAAAAGTACAAACATTAAATTCTTTTTCAACCCTGAAACTAGGTGCTTACTGTAATACCCCAAAAATGGGCTATAAGTTCATTAATCTTCAATATCAACATATCGAATGAAATCGACATCAAAGTCCTGACCTAAGGCACATCTGAACATCATCGAATCCTAATTGATTATCTTAAATTCTGCATTGGGGAATATTCCTAGCAATATTCCTAATTATCTTAATTATCTTTAATTTAATGATTATTTGGTGATAAATCACATTTATCCTAAGTTTGATTAATTGAATATTTTCATATTTAATTAATTAGATTTAATATCTTACCACTTAATTGTGTAATTAAATTTAATTCTATCTATTATTAATTGTATTATTTAATTTTGACAATAAATCCAATATCCTATGAATAATTGATTAAATTCTTATTTAATTAATTAAAGCAAGTTGTCATTATTTAATAATATAGTTTTTAATAAAAGTTTGATTAAATAATTGATTAACCCATAAATCAATTATTTATTTTCAAAAATTAGTTAAGTTGAGCATAAATCACTTTATTTATTTAATTAATTCATAATTATTATGCACATTCAAAAGAAACATTTAAACTCCAAATTAGAAAATCAATGCAAAGTGTTGACTTTTTAGAACTCAACATCCTTTTGGAGTTCAAAAAGCTGATCTAAACTCTAATTTGAGTTAAAAAGTTGTTTTTGCATGATTTGCATATTTTTGTGAATTAAATTATCTTTATTATCAGATAACTCAAAAATCAAGCTGAGTTAATCTGAGTGATTTATGGCTTTCTTCCATGCACCTCTAAAGCCCTGGATTTCTATAAAAACAAGGCTCAGCTCTTCATAATTCATCTCTCAAATCCACGAATTTGCATTCTCACGCTGTCGAATTGGAGTTTGAAGAATCATCTTTGCGAATCCAAGCTATTGTGAGATCTTTCTAGTTTTGAGCATTGCATATCATTTAGCATAGATTCATATCATTGTTAGATCAATTTCCATATTAGCATAGATTCATATCAGTTTTTCATTATTATTGCATAGAAAATACTAAAAATATGGATTAATTGCATTCATATTTCATATCAGTTTTGCATTCAAATCCTTCATTTAGGTGTTGTCTAGGTCACTGATCTCGATTACAATCTGAGAACATTAATCTCGCACCTACTAGAAGGCAGTAAATCGCTTGGTTAGATTAGATTTCAATTTTGCACGATTTTGGTTATAGCTAACCTCTAATGTTTTATTGAAGTGTTGTGTCTACAGATCAGGTACAATTTTCACACACACACTTACAAAATGTATCAAATTTGATTGCGTGGAGCTGAAAATGGACAAGTGCACTTAGTTATAGAAGGTGAACATGTTTCCAAGACAATTTTCATGATAATTATCAAACATCAACTTAAAGTAGGCAACTCAAAAATATAACTTGAGTTTTCATAATTCTATATTTTTTAAAATCACTAACACATTGTCATTAAATCAATTGAACCTTAAAGTGTTGTCCCTCAAACTATTTCATTTTCTCTAATCATGTTTTCATTATAATGACATTTGTTATTTTTCACAGTTATTTATAATCAAGTCAATTATTTCTCCCTTCTTGGCCCTAATAAAGATATTTGATTGAACTCATATCTTGGTCTTTGAGTTTTCATTAAACCTTATTATTTATGAATTTATACTCAATAACTCATTTTGAATATTTATATATACTCAAATAAGGTGAATCCAACATAAATACATCCCCTTTATACTACTTCTTTATCGAATTAAATTAATTATTTTAAGTGGTTACATTATAAATATTTAATATATTATAAATTTTTTCAAGACCTTTTATTTTAATAATGAATTCATTATCTAAAGGTGGCAGGCTTCTTTGATAGAGGAAAGATGTGCACCCTACATTAAAGAATTAATCTTTAAAATGTGTTCAACATAAGATATTAAAATAAAAATATTATAAACATTTTTAAAATACTAATTATTTAATTAAAAATTTAAATGATATGCATGAAGTTCAAATTTTAAATATATTTTTTAAGTTATATATAGAATTGTATGTGTTTGTAGATTATCAAGATTGAATATACATCAAGGAATATTAAATATGCTTGAAAAATAAAAATAATTTTTTTTTATTGGAATATATTTATTAATTGACTATCAAATTTAAACATATTGTTTATATAAGTATCAACATTGGACAAATACAAATTCAATGCAAGCAAACACATTATAAAATACATATGGAAGATCAAGAGTTGCCACTTTGAATTTCCTTTTTATATTGAAATCATATCTATATTAGAAACCAATGATGAAAGATAATGACCTAACTTAGTATTTTACTTTAGATATTCCAATTGAGAATTAAAAATGGGTTTTCACAAAGAAGACCCTATATTTTAACCAATTAATCTTGAGATCTTAAACTTTTCTTACAATTTTTTAATAATTTATATATTGATTAGCTATTCAATAATATATTTTAAGTTTCTTTATAAGTTTAAATTATAATAAAAAATGCATTAACTTATTTTAAACTAATAAAAAGTTAGAATAATATTGAATACTCATATCTTTTTTGATATAAATGTTTTGATGTACACTGTTACGCTGTAGATTCAGGTCCAAGCCAATAAAGTGGCCCTTGAGGTCACCAACTTGCAAGAGTTACTTCAACATTGGGGAAATGCCCCTTGTGTGGTTGCCATAGTTCCATCACATATTTATATTTTTTGTGATAGATTTATGCCATGTGCGTGCCAACGTGTCTACAATTCCTCTCCCCGCCACTCACTGACATCGTGTTCCCAGGCCCCTTGCTGCCACTCTTGTAAAGGAAGACATTTTTGGAGGCGTCACTCTCCTCCACCCCATGGTTGTTCTTCCCAAGCTTGGTTGATTGACAATGTTGCTCCTGCTGCTTCGAGTGGCTCTAGATGATCGGATGTTGGTGGTGATTCTAGATGGGTCACTTCTCTGAAGTGGCTCTCGTGGCTGGCTTTGGCCATTTCACCAACCAGGAAAGAGACCAAGGAAGAAGAAAAATATGAAGATGGTTCGTCCCTCCTGGACCTCACTAATGTATTGGGTGAAAAGGATGATCTTGATCCTCCCTTAGTTGGAACTGTTCTAGCCGCATAATGCAATCCTAGTTTATAAGCTGTGTGTGTGTGTGTGTGTGTGTGTATTTGTAGTTAGTATCCATTCTAGACTAGTTTGAAACTTGTGGGGTGATTTCAAATCCACAAAATTTTCTTTTTTGAATAATATATTTTTATTATAAACTTTAATGGAAAGACCTATTCATCAAAAGAAAAAAAAACTTACAATAATTAAATAGACTACATAAACTTCAACAACCTTATTTTATTTAATACGTATAAATGTCTACAATTTTTGTTAAATCTCACTCCAAATAAGATTAAATAACCAAACACAACTATTGATTAAAATATAGTGTTGATGTACATATTTAACAACTGCTTATATCAAACTCAAAGCATGTTTTAGTATCTCCTCAAACACCTTCCTCTGAGTAATGTCCAATCGCTCTCCCTATGTCATCAACAATAAACAATGTTGTCGATATCAGTAATCAAATTTACTCAAATAGTAATAACAAGAAAATTTTGTGTGCAAGAAATAACATTTGTTTTGAAGTGGATTGTGACCTCAATTCCCTATTTTGTTGCATCTATCTCCCTCGATTCTATTTTCACCACCTCCACCTCTAATTTTATGTCTTTCATGCGCTTCAACAAGGTAACAACAAAATCCATGTGAATACAACTAGATGATTTTTTCAGGTTTATTTTAATGATAACCTCTACTGGAATGCTACTCTCCTCAATGAGTACAACAACTTCTTCACAATCAAAAGGCATCAATTAATTTCTTGCTAAATATGCTCTATAACCATGTGATGAGCTAGTGCTAGTTTCACTTTTTTTATGGGTAATTGAATCACTTAGCTTTTCATTTTGTTGTTGAAGCTCTACAATGCGAAGATTCTTCTAATTCAACTCTATCACCGCATTTGAAAATATGGAAATTTTATCATCTTGCTGCATACATGAAAAGAAATTTCTTCATTAAAGTAGATATGAAGCTTGTATAAATGAAGCCTGTATAGATATAGATATAAACTATTGTTTTGGTTGAATTAAATTCAATTGGAATAGGATCTGAATCTAAAAAAAAGTAACATCAATTCTAAGGACAGTTCCAAAGAATTCACTAAATATAAGTATTGTTATTTTTAAATTCAATTGATAGTAAATTTCAGAATCATCATTTTATATTAAAAAAAACTAATAAAGAACTCATACAATTGAATTGAATCTAAAAAAACAACAACTAAACAATTATTACAATGAATTTTTATCTATGAGTTGAAATTGAGTTTTATAATGGGAAACATACCTTGGAATTGGAATTGTGTGGAATAATTGAGCATAAATCCATAAATAGTTGCTTAAGCTTTCCTCTTCTCTTGTGTTCATAAATCTTATGAGTAAAAGCATCTGCTTCCTCAACCACGCCTTCATCTACTTCCTAGTATGACCTCCTTTGTTGATTGATTTGAGATGTTGAAAAAAAATGGGCATGGGGTGGATCATTAGATTGCAAAGAGGATCTTGAAATTTGAGGAATTTCCATGGCTTGACTACACAACTTGTCCAAAGGTGGAGGAATATGATATTTTTGAGATAGTATCAAAGGATCATCATATTCTTTATTCCAAAGATTGTCTATAATAACTAAATCTTCTCTCTCATAGCTAGGAAAATTAATTGGGTTCCATGTTGGTAATTAATGAGTACAGAGTTCTTTGTCTAGTTTTAAGGGGCTATGAAAGATCTTTTCAGAATTGTTGGTGTTAGTTAATTCCAACTACCACTCCGGATCAATTCTATATGGTGATTTATAAGTAAAATTTAGTTATCTTTTATCTAATCCATGATTCATGGTTGACAGTCTGTTTAACTGTTCATGTTGATTGGTGATAACTGAAACTGTTCACCGTAATTTGCTCTTGCAAACTGTAGTTTAGTTCTATATAAATCATGCACTATGTGCATATTGTAATCAATTATTATTTTTATTGAATCATGAAATGAGAGATAGAATTTCATTATTGATCTGCTCTAATTTTATTCTATTTTTGCAAGCTGTCATATTTCTTATTTCATAGCTAGATCTATGCTGAAAATTCTACATGGTATCAAAGCTTAGGTGCAAGGAAGGAGAAATGAATTTTTTTTTTTCCAGGTTCTAAAGATCAAATCAGTTGCAAAGAATAGATTTTTCAGCCTCTGCTCTTCTCATGCCATTCAACTATTTTGAATGCACACCATAGATTCTGCTTTGGCCCACAAGTAGAGGCTTGTATCAAACAATTATAGAAATAGAAGCTAAGCTGGATTTTGCATCAGAGATAGGTCAAGGTCATGCTCTCTTCGCATGGGCCTTGCCTTCTTTTCCTCTTTAGTGACACTATGTCAATGGACCTACCATGCCTCTTTTCAACATTATGGAGGGGTTTTCTACTATTTGTGTTGATGATTCTTTGTTTCCATAGTTGATCAGTTGCATAGACAATTGACACCTGTATTTTCAACCAGCACTTTATTCTTGCATAGTTGAGTAGTGTCGATAGAGTCACTCATACAGATTTATGTGTCATTTGCATCCTAGAATGATAGATGTTTTGCCTTTGTTTTCCATCTATTCATTGTTTGGGAGCACATATGCAGATTATTGTCTTCTATATCTTCGATTGATAGATGTTCTGCTTTTGTTTTCCATATGTTCTTGGTTCGAGTAGTATCACTAGGGGCACTCATGTAGAATGATTTTGATCTTCATTTTGGTTTTAGAGGAATCTCTTCATTCAACACTATGGTAGCTATCATTTGACAGATGTCCGCATTTTTTTGTCATAACTTGGATTTTTAGTTGCATCTTTTCTTTCTTTAGTTTTTATTCTCCTTAGTTGGAATTAAGGGGGGTTGTTGGTGTTAGTTAATTCCAACTACCACTCCAGATCAATTCTATACGGTGATTTACAAGTAAACTTTAGTTATCTTTTATCTAATCCATGATTCATGGTTGGCAGTCTCTTTAACTATTCATGTTGATTGGTGATAACTGAAACTCTTCACCCTAATTTGCTCTTGCAAACAGTAGTTTAGTTATGTATAAATCATGCACTATGTGCATATTGTAATCAATTATTATTTTTATTGAATCATGAAATGAGAGATAGAATTTCATTGTTGATTTGCTCTATTTTTATTTTGTTTTTGCAAGCTATCATTTTTCTTATTTCCTAGCTAGATCTATGCTAAAAATTCTCTACAAGAATTGGGTTCCATTTTTGGTTCCATGTTGGTAAAATAGTTCTTTCTGTGGTTTTATAGAGCCATCATGATAGTTTATAGGGAAGGTTCTCTTTTCATTGAAAATTTCAAAAAAATAGCAACAAAAACTTGTATAGCAAGGATTTCAACGGTCAAAAGGCTACGACACATAAATCAAACAACATTTTGTCGATCTGATTGCAAATTGTGATAGAGAGTATGTACACGTAATTGATTGATATTTACATGTTTCTTTATTTTGGATGAGGGACAACCAAATTAAATGAAACTGCCTTCTTCAAGCTTCCATTAGGACTCCAATTCCATTTCTACAATTTCATTTCTTCCACACAATGATTCTACGAACCAAATTCTAGATAAGTTGTAGACCCACACTCATAGCTTTCACTATCCAACCCACTAGAAGACCAACTACATCCTTGTGGAATATGCATTTGGAGGCCAAAAAAAAGACCAAATCTGCCAAGCCACCTCGACGTATCAAAAAATATGGTTGTTACTCTCCTCCCGAGTTTTGAACATTAAGCAGTGAAATGGGAAAATTTTCCCCATCCATTGAAGTTTTTCTAAATTCAATCCAAAAAAAGGCATTTGTTTTTTGGGATACAAAATTTGTACCATTTTTTGGGGGTTACATATGGTCGGTGCCTTAGATAAATAGAAAAAGAAAGCCACTTTGACCATCAAAGCAACCTAGTCATGCCCCTTTCAAACTAGTTTTTCTTCTTTAATCTCTCCCTCCACTCTTCAAACTTTGCTGGGATCTTCACACGTGCGTATCTTAATCCCCAATAAGGCATACGAGCTTCTTTGAAGATTGAAAGGGGACATTACCAGTGATGTAGTCCTTCAGCCAATATCCAACCACATCTTCAAATTGTGTCATCAAAGGAATGTACAGAGGATATGATGAATGCGAGCCTTATCCTGTAAGCATTTGCTTTGTCCAAAATCTGATTTTATCTTGTCTACGGAGCCTCTAGTTCATATTAGCATTAAGAAGTGACAATAAGACTTTGAGAAAATTTCAAATATTATAACCTCTAGAGAACTCACATGAGATCAAGTTGTCTACTTTGTATTGTAATTTTTTTTTAATCTAAAAAAATCTTACTGTAAAATTTGCCCACATTGCTTAAAAGTGTCCAAACCAATTTTCTGCCCAAGGTCATGTTCATATCTTTAGTCTTCTTGATGCCTAACCTACCTTATCAAACTATCCTATAGACATCACCCCACTTAACAAGGTTAGACTAAAAAAACCAATTTTGTGCCCAAGGTCATGTTTGTGTCTTTACTCTTCTTGATGCCTAACCTACCTTGTGAAACTATCCTATAGACATCACCCTACTTAAACAAGTTAAACTAAAACTTCTCTTCACAATCCCTCCATAAGAATTTTGTTTTAGCTCCTCCATATACATTGTGATATTATTAGGAATTTAAAAAATAAACATTGTGTATACCGACACAACCATCAAAGAAGCCTTGATGGGGTTTATTCTATCTACCAAGGAAAGCCATCTTCCTTTCCAAGATGACAACATGACCTAAACCAAGTTAATGACATTGCTCTATTCTCCCTCCAAAAATATTTTATTAATCAAAGGTATATCCAAATACTTACTTGGGAGAACATTCATCTAAAAACCAAGGATTCTTTGAATCTCCCCTCTTTCTAAACACCCTTCCTTCAAAAATAAAATAATGGAGTTACATACATCCACCTTTTCCCCAATAGAAACCTCATGTTTTCTCAACATCTTCTTTAAAATGCTTGTCTCTTTGTCATTGGAAGCCCCAAAAAGAGAGTTTTATCCATGAATTATAGGTCAGAGACATTGCCAATACTCCATGAGATTCGTAAAACCTCTATATTTCCTACCTTGTGCTCCTTATTTAGATGTTTACCTAAAACATCCACAAATAAGAAAAATAAAGGGGATAACAATTCCCCTTGGTGCAATCCTTAATTGGCATTAAAGAGATCAATAGGAACACCATTCAATATGATAGTATAAGGAGTAGAAATAAGTTGTGCACCCATTAACACCAAGGCCTAAAAAATAAACTTCTACATGACCTTAATTAGTAAATTTCATGGGATTTTCTCATAATATATATATTCATATCCTATTTGATAATCATTGCTTTTGTTTTTGTGCTTTGTATAGACTGAATAACCTCATGGAATACAATAATACCATTAAAAATCATCTATCATTCACAAACAAACATTTTTGTTTGGAGATGATGCTATTAGAACACTTCCTCAACCTAGAGGCCATAGCTTTGGAGATTAGTTTTTAAATGACATTACAAAATATAATAGACCTGAATTGAGAAAAGGCAGTAGGATCCTTAACTTTGTGAATGAAGGTTAAGAAGGTCAAATTCTAGGACTTTAAAGCCTCTCTATGTACCCTATGTTCCTCTATAACCCTCAAAATGTCATCTTCCACAAGGCTCCAATATCTTTGAAAAAATATTCTTGGACTTCATCTTGTAATACCCCCAAAATGGGCTATAGGTTCATTAACCTCCTACATCTTCAAATCGAATGAAATCGACATCAAAGTCCTAACCTAAGACACATCTGCACATTATCAAATCCTAATTGATTTTTATCTTAATTCTACATCAGAGAATATTCCTAGCAATATTGCTATTTATCCTAATTATCTTTAATTTAATAATTATTTGGCGATAAATCCTATTTATCCTAAAGTTTGATTAATTGAATATTCTAAATATTTGATTAATTAAATTTAATACTGCCACTTAATTATTCAACTAGATTTAATTAAATTATTCCTAGATTGTATTATTTAATTTTGACAATAAATCTAAAATCTTATGACTAGTTGATTAAATTCTTATTTAATTAATTCATGTCAATTGTTAATTTTTAAATAATATAGTTTTAGAATAAAGTTTGATTTAATAATTGATTAACCCATAAATCAATTGTTTTAATTCAAAAATCAGTTAAGTTGAGAATAAATCACTTTATTATTAAAATTAATTTATAATTAAATCAACCTAAGTTTATCAACCTAAGTTTATCAACCTAAGTTTATCAAGAGTGATTTATGGCTTTTCTCCTGCATCCTCAAAGCCCTGGCTTTCTATAAAATCAAGGCTCAGCTCTTCATAATTATCAACACTCGAATTTGCACAATTACTCTAGTGAATTGTCGATTGAAGGATTAAGCACTTGCGATAGGCGATTTGTGAGATCTTTCATAGTTGATCATAGTTTTTGCATAGTTTCATATCATAGATTTTTATATCATTCATATCATTCTTAGATTAAATCTGCATTCAATTTCATCCATCTAGCTTAGATTCATATAGTTTTTCATATTATTGAATAGAAAATACAAAAATATAGGCTAATCTGCATTCATATAGTCTTTCATTCTTTTGCATTCAAATCCTTCATTTAGGTGTTGCGTTGTCACTGATCTTGATTCCAATCTGAGAACATCATACTCGCACCTACTAGAAGGTAGTAAATCGCCTGGTTAGCATAGTTTCATTTACTTGTAGATTTCAATTTTGTTAACCTCTACTATTTACTGAAGTGTTGTGTCTACAACTAGGTACAAAATTCACACACACATTTTTGGCACTCACTGTGGGGCCCTAAAATGGGTTTCCCTTCTATTCTATCAATTTTTTGTATTTTTTATCAAAATTGCAATTTTTAATTTTCTATCTATACTTCTATACATCCCTATACAGATTCTCCTGCAAGATTGTTCATCGCAACACTTGAAGTTTTGCCAGTTTTAGCACTTCCTCGTGTGAGACCACATCCTTTGTCGTGCGAGACCATATCCTTCCTCTCGCGAGACCGCATCCTGAATCACATGAGATTTTACATCCAGAGACACAAAATCTATAGATCTGTACTTTTAGATTATTGATTTATGATGCTTACTATTTGCTGTTGATTTGTTCTGATTTTGTACTTTTGGAGACAACATAATACCAAATTGTAGAGTTTTCGGATGTGTGCTAAATTATGGATTGCAGAGCATTGGAACTAAGGTATTCTTCTCAATCTGATAATATTTTGATTTGGATTAAAACAAACTCTCACGTGTCAAGCTTGTGTGACTTTTCTTGCTTTCATATCACAGACTTCATTTTGGGCTATAAAACAAACATAGATTTGCTTTCAACATATCTATTACACATAGTAAATAGGCCCTATGAACACTATTTATGGATGATCTTGAGAGAGTGGGCTTCTTTCGCTTGTTCATGCGTGTGAAGCTCTTCTTGACAAAGGATCCCCTTGTAGGTAGGGAGGTTACTGACCTGCGTTCTACTAGATTTGTGAGTTTTCAACTTTTGATTGATACATTCTCTCTCAAGAGAGGTTGATAGATCATAAGTAGTTGACATCATAGATCTTTGTGAGATAATTTTAGTCTTAGCATGTCAGATTAATCTCTTTGCTTTGTTTTGGTGAAGTGAAGAGGCTAGAGGATTATGCTCTACTTCCTTTTTGGATAGTACCAAAAACCCAAGTACTTGAATCTGATCTAGTCCCCCTGTGGTATCTTTTGTGAGTCACCTTTAGAGAGGGTTAATCGTAGTGGACATTCTCTTAATTGGGTCAACCACATGGATGAAACCTCAAGCGATAATAGCCATTTTTTTCGTGTTAGTAGCAGTCACTATATAAATGTCCTTGTGGAGGAATCTTCATAGGTGTGGTCTCTTGTTGGGCTATCAGATCTCCCTAGTAGATCTTCATTGATTAAATTCTCAAACTGTGTCAAAACCCCAGTGCGCTTGGATTGGAGTTCACCCTCTAGAGATAAAAAAAGTTTCAGAGTCAGACCATTACTAAAAACCCTAGCGAGGCCAATTTTTCATTTTCTAGGAATATGTGCATTATTGAAAAACCTTTTGGAACATACACAGGTAGCATTTCTAGGGATTAGCACAATAAGTCACTATTGCTTGTTCATGCGCAAGGTTTCTTTTTCCCTTGTTCATTATTTACTAATGATTTCTTGCTTCGCTTGCCTGCTATTTTGTGTGCATGATATCTTCTTGGTTACTTGAGATGAACTATTACATGAATCTTCAAAACTGGACAGAAAAATTTGCATAACAATCTGATATAGAAAAAATTAAAAATTACAAAATCTGAGAAAAAATCCTTTTCTAGTGTGAGAACTGAATATTCTGTTAGAGAATAGCCAGCGCTATGTCTCAAAATTTGTGCCTCAAAAACTATGCCAAAACTGTCAAACTTTGTCCTTTTTATCGTGCGAGATTTCTATTTTCTAAGCATTTCCTCACCTGAGACAGCGTATTCTCACGCATAGCCTAGTACTTCCTCATGCGGGACAACATTTTCTCACATGAGACTTTCCCCAAATCTTCAAAATAGTAAGCTAATTCCTGTCAGTTGGTCAACTTTCTATTAGATCAAATTTTTGTCTGGGGTTTGTATGCCTATTTTCCTATTGCACACTGCCTGAAAACTGGATGTCTAGAGTTGAGAAACAAATCCCAGAATCTGTCAAACAAATCATTGTGTCAGAAATAGAGAAAAACCTATAAAAAATCCATTCATTTTCCTAAAGTGGTCTCTTGAGTCTGATTTAGCCTTCTGATTTATCGATTTGAGTCTTTTTCATCTTATGTCAAAACCTTGTCAAAATTATCTTCAAACTTCAATCTTCTTACTAAATGGCTAGGTGTTGTGAGCTCATGCCCACCATCTTTTGGGCATCTACCCATACTACTATGGCACAATATCCTTCATTTACATCTGATCTAATCTTTAATCAATTCAATCTTGACAAGGTTGCGTCATTTGATCTTCTTGAATCAATTCATTCTTTAGTTGTCTTCATCTTATTATTTTGCTTCACCCAAGGTTAATGGTGGAAACTAGAGCTTCATCACACAAGAAATCTGGAGAAGCATCTCATACCATACCTTTGACTACTCATGTGGGTCCAACTCTTGAGCAACTCTACAATTCAGGCCTTTATGAAGACGATGGTCTTGGCAATTTTCAATTGAAAACTGGTTACATACCACCTCCATCAACTCACAGAGGTAATCAACAATCTCTACATCAATCTATTCTAGGGAGTCCTAAAAATCCTAACATGTCTCATGGAAGGAAACATCACGAGTCTCAAGGACCTCACTCTCAACATGGTATGGATCAAGAACCCACACCTTCTGAAATTGCTTGATATCAAAATGATTATGACTTCAAGAAAATGATGAGGCATTTCTTGAAAGATGATAGAGAGGCATACTTTCTAGAGTTAGCTCATCAAGGAGCTAAACTTCCTCCAAACTTTAATGTTGAAAATATCATCATGCATGAGGAAGAAACCCCTATCACCGCTATGATGCAATAGATGCATGCCATGCAAGTCAAACTTAACAAACTTGAAAAAGAAAAGGAACCTAAGGAGTTCTCCATGGAGGCTCTATGCCCTTTTCCATTCGATAAAGACTTGTACACGCCGCCATTCCCTAAAAGAGTGGAGATGCCTAAATATGATAAGTATGATGGAAATTCTAATCCTCAAGATCATGTCAGAGAATTTTGTACTCAATCTATAGAATTCATGCACAAACCAACCTACCTAATGTGTCTCTTCCCTCGATCTCTGGGAGGAGTAGCCATTCATTGGTTCTCTAGAATGCCTCCAACTATCAAAACTTTTGAGGAGTTAATCAAAATATTCTATCAACAATATTCCTACAATATCCAATATCCAGTCACCATGATTGACATCTGCAATCTGAAACAATATCTAGGAGAACCATTCCTGACATTTCTCAAGAGATGGAGGAAGAAATTTTCTCTATTTGCTAGACCCATTCCAGAAACTGAGAAACTAGAAATCTTCATCAATAATCTTGTTCTAGAAATCAACTACCCTTTACAAATGCAAAATCATACATCCTTTGATAAGATGGTAGACAATGCGATCAAAATTGAGAAAGTACTTGTGCAAAAAGGAGACATATCACTTCAAAAGGACAAGTATGAATCTGGATCTAGTTCTAAAGATAAAGGAAAAAATTGGAACAAGAACAAAGGAATTGTCACAAATGGCATTATTGATACTATCTGTGCCCCATCTAAGGCACCCGCTTTCAATCTTACTATTGGTACCCAAGCCATCAAAGCTTCTAAAGCTAAAACATCAAAATCTAATAAGAAGCCATCTACTTACAAACCTTGGGCTATAGATCCTAACCACAAATTCACTCCTCTTGAAGAGTCCTTGGAATTTGCCATGAAAACTCTAGTGGATAACAACATCATTTACTTGCCTGAGATAAAAGTCTTTGATCCTAAACCTAAACTGAAATGGTGGAGAGAGAATGATTTTTGTGACTTCCATCATAATAAGGGTCATAAAACTAATAACTGCATCCCCTTGAAGCATATCATACAAGACAAAATTGATAATGGAGAAATCATGATTAACAATCATAAGAGCAATAATGATCATACAACATTCACAGAACCATTTCTGAAACATAGTAAAGAAGATTCTTCTTCTCAGCCTAATATGGGTGCTAAAGTCAATTATGCCTACTCTAGGAACAATGTTGTTATCAATATGGTTGAACCAAGTCTATCTGAGCATTGCAATGTCATCACAATTGTAAGAAAAGATAGAGAAAATCAACCAACTAATGTAGTTACTCAATCACAAGCTTAGGCACATCTGCAAGGACAAATCCTAGATTCATCCAATGTCCCTAAGATGCCTTTCAATCTTTCATTTTCTTCTAAATAGAAGGCTACATCTAAATCTTCAAATCCTAAAGACATGAGGCCTGCTTCATATAGTATTGTCCAAAAAATCTAGCATAAAAATGCTAAAATCTCCATGTTTGAGCTACTTCGGATATCTCCAGCTCATAGAGCCATTCTAGACAAAGCTCTACTTAGATCCAATGTTCCTAATAACCTTGATTTAGATAGATTCCAGGCTATGGATGGTCATCTAATGTCTCCCTAGTATATATCCTTTTCAGAGGAAGATGATAATTCCTTGAGTCATCCGCATAACCAACCCTTGCATATTGAAGTCTTGATCCAAAATCATCATGTCAAACGTGTGTTGATAGATGGGGGCACTGGTTTCAACATTTGCTCTTACAACTTGATTACACAATTGGGATTATCTAAAGCTGCCATTGATCCTAAAAAGAAAATAACTATCAAAGAATACGATGAGCAAGAAAGATCTTCCAAGGGAACAATTGTCTTACCTATCAGAATAGGTCTAGTTATCATAGATACTGTATGTCAAGTTCTTGATCTACCTTTGGCTTACAACATCCTTCTAGGGAGACCCTGGATACATGAAATGAAAGCTATTCCTTCTACGTACCATTAGTGTTTGAAATTTCCTTATGAAGGAGTAGAAGTGATGATTCCAACTGATCTATATACAACTTGCAATGCATTAAAAGAAAGTGTTGATAAACTTGTTCCTAATAACATAGAATCTTCCACTAAGTATCTAGACATTGCTTCAACATCCAAGATGGAAGACATTGCTAAAGAGGTTAAAATCAAAGAAAATGGTATGGGAGAATATACTATAGAACCAGTCTTATCTTTGAGATCTCTCCCTATCTCACCTAATTCCTATGGACAAACTCTAAAATAGTCTAAAAAGGAGTCTAAAGAACCTCTTGAGGCATATAAAGGAAATTTTGTTGCAGAACAAGTGTCCAAACAAGAGTTTGAACAAGATGAAGCTGTGCTTGAATGGCTATACAAAAATGAACTTGAATCTCACATTGTTCAAACATTTGACTCTAAAACACCAAAGATCCCTTCTAAGTCATATGGCCCAGGGGATAAATTGATCACAAAAATGGGATATATTGGAAAAGGACCTCTACGACTATAGGGTAAAGGAATTTTGTCACCTCTTGACCATTATGGATGAGAAAACAAGAATACAACAGGTCTAGGATATAAGAAGAAGCCTTTCTATCTTAGCAAGAACTCCCCACATGTCTTAGAATAGATTGAGCCATCCACAGCAAGTCAAATAAAGGAAGAAATAATTGAACAATTTGATAGTGATGATTCTGACACCACCACTAAGGGGCTCATTCCTTATGAGTGCTTGCCTAAAGAAATTAAAGACCTCCTTGAAGCTGAAGATGATCCAGTAAAAATAATCAATGTAGTAGAAATACAAGAACCTACTATAGAACAAGAGATAGTTGCACCACAAGAACCAACTAATCTTGAAGATAATCAAATAGAAAAAGAAGAAGGTGGTAGTTATTCTGAAATAGATTCCCATGAGTATGAATTCAAATTAGAATTTGAGGGTAACCCTTCTTGGGGTATCCACCCTAGCTTTACTCATGTTCTTAAATTTCCTAGAGGCATAGATGAAGAATCTAATGACTATGAATGGGGAGCCATTCCAAAGGAAGATGAGCTTATTACAGAGAAACATGTTGACATTATTCATCAATATGCACCTAAACCCAACGTAAGTCTAGAGTGAAATGATGAACTTAACGAGTATGATCCACCAATGGCTGAAGTGGAATCCCACAATGACATTGAGCCTATTCATGAATTGAAAATCTTAAGTTGTAATATCACCTTTGAACTCGAGCATCAGGTTAGGACCAATGATGACAGATCCATATCCATAAACATGCTTTCCCAATCTTTACCACTTTGACTATCCAACATCATGAACTTCTTGACCAAACCTCTACAAATCTGAGCCAAGGTATTTATACCTTTCCAAATGACTATGCCCTTGCTTGCTACCTCAATGTAGTTAAGCTTATGAGGACTTCCATCAGTTAACCAAGTGTTAGCATGACAGAGTCAAACATCAAGTATCTTAGTAAAAAAAAAAGAATAAGAATAAAAAGAAAAGGATTTCTGAGGGTGAAAACCACTTTGTGGCAGTCTCAGAACCTAAAAAAGTAAAAATAAAAGACATACTGAAGGTGAAAACATCTCTGAGGCACCTAAGGATGAGATATTTGATGTCCTTCTAAGTCATTTATAGGACAGATCTCCAATTCTAATTGAGCCTACTCAATCTATCAACTTCGGAATAACAAAAGAACCATAGTTGATCCATGTAGCACAATCCTTATCAGAAGAAGAAAAGAAAAAAAATTACCACATTCTTAACAGAAAAGAAGATCAACTTTGCATGGAAATATTCAGATATGCCAGGGTTGGATCCTGATCTTATAATGCACCATTTATCTATAGCTTCAGGGGTCAAACCTGTTAAGAAAAAATTGAGAAAGATGCATCCACATGTTGTACTCTTAGTCAAAGCTAAATTAGAGAAACTATTAAAAGTCGCATTCATCTATGTTATTAATTATGCTGAATGGATCTCTAATATTGTACCTATTTCAAAACTAGACAAATCAATAAGAGTGTGCACAAATTTCAGAGATGTAAACAAAACATTCCCTAAGGATGATTTTGCATTGCCTAATATTGATATGATAGTGGACATGACTACGAGCTTTGAGATGTATTCTTTAATGGATGGTTTTTCTGGATATAACCAAATAAAAATTGCTCCAGAAGATCAAGATAAAATTGCTTTCACGTGTGCGTGGGGTACCTTCTATTGGCATGTCATGTCATTTGGGCTTAAGAATGCTGGTGCTACATATCAAAGAGCTATGACATCTATCTTTCATGACATGGTGCATCGAAATATGGAAGATTATGTTGATGATACTTTAGCAAAATCTATGATAAGATCTAAACATCTAAATGATTTGAGCAAAATACTAGATAGAATGGAGAAGTTTAGTCTCAGACTGAACCCTAAGAAGTGTGCTTTTGGTGTCACTTCTGGAAAGCTCTTAGGCTACATTGTTTCAAAGAAATAAATTGAAGTAGATCTATAAAAAGTTAAGGATATCATGGAGATGAAACCTCCCAAGAATATCAGTCAAATAAGAACATTACAAGGGAGAGTACAATCTATTAGACACTTCATATCTCAACTAGTAGACATATCACAACCTTTCACAAAGATATTACATAAAGGTGTGACCTTGCATGGAATGAGGAATGTGAAGATAACTTTAATCACATCAAGAAATATCTATCAAATCATCATATTTTGATGCCTCCTATTCAAGGGAAGCCATTGATCTTATATGTCTCTACTACAGATACATCACTAGGGGCATTACTAGCACAACATGATGAGAATAAAAAGGAAAGAGCTATATACTATATCAGTAGAACATTGGTAGCATATGAAAAGAACTATTCCATGATTGAAAAGGCTTGTCTATCTATGATCTTTGCATCATAGAAATTGAGACATTATATGTTGGCTCATACCATGCATTTGGTAGCTAAGATTGATCCATTAAAGTACCTACTAAGAAAATCTGCACTCACAGGTAGGCTAGCTAAATGGGTCATGCTCTTAAGTGAATTTGACATTGAATATGTTGAAAGAAAAGCTATCAAAGGATAAGTTATTCTTGATCAACTAGGAGATGCACCTTTGTTTGATGATACTCCAATGCAAATGGAATTTCTAGATTCTTTTATCGTGAACATTTCTTCTAGAGCATGGAAGTTATTCTTTGACAGATCCTATACACAAAATGGATTTGGAGTAGGCATATTGTTCATCACTCCTCAAGGATACTCAATCCCTAAAGCATTCAGAATCAAGTTTCATTGCACAAACAATATTGCTGATTATGAAGCTCTTCTTAAAGACATAAAGATAGCAATTGAATGGAGAGTAACAGAATTACACATTCATGGAGACTCGCAACTTGTAATACACCAAGTCAATGATGTGTATCAAATGAAATATGGAAAGTTGATCCCATACAAGAGAATGGTAGATGATCTAAAGAAATATTTCATATCTATCACATTTAAGAAAATACCTAGAACAGAGAATAAGGTTGTTGATGCAATGACAACTCTATCTACTTTATTACAGCAGCCCGAACATAAGCTATGCTATGAGTTCCTGGTGGAAGCACTATCTTATCCTGCATATGATTCCCCCAAAACCCACATGATCTGCACTATTGTAGGTCATGATTCGTCCCACTATAAAAACCTTTTCTCTTATCTCAAAGACCAAATCATTCCTGATTCCTTCAACCACCATGAGAAATAATACCTTATCTAAAATGCATCCCGATATGTCATCATTGGTCATGATTTGTACAAACAAGGTCTAGATGGTATGCTACTTAGATGTTTAGAATGGGAAGAGTCTCAACATGCATTAGAGGAAGTCCATGATGGTATTTGTGGGTCACAGTCAAACGGTTTAACACTGTGTGTGCTTGAATGTGACCTCTAAATCAACCACATACGCAACATAGTCATTACTCCTATGGTCAAATTACGAAGAGAATATAAATTATTCAATCCAAAATTCGTGAGGAAGTGACCTGTTGCCTCCTATGCAGGCGGGGTGTATAATCGCTCTCAGATTGGAGAACCAACAACCATTAGACCGCTACTACAACGGAAGATTTTCTAAGAAAGCCATAAAGATGATATGCAAAGCTTAGAATCAAACTAAGATGAATGCAATTAATCTAAGAATACTTTGAGAGAAATATGCAATTAATCTAAAGTACTTGAAAGGAAATATGAAATGCAGATTTTTAGTTGATTTTGGAATAAAAATGATCTTAATCTAAGAATAATTAAACAAATTTAATCTAAATGAGAAATGCAATTACACATAAAATGAGAAATTAAACTAGTTGCAAATGAAAGCTTGAAATTCAATCAAAAATTCACTATAGTGCCTTTACTCTCAAAATTGTCTTTTTTTTTTGAATGAGAAGAAGAGGCTCATTAAATAGAAAAGCCCGGGAGAGGGATGAAGAGTTTCTTGATTCGAAACAATGGACTCTTCATTCCTAATTGAGACAAAAAGACAATGAATTATTTAATTAAAAGAATGGAATTTGCCACATGTGGGGAGTGACCTTTCGAGTAATTTGAATTATTAAATTCAAATAAAGAGATGTCCATTCAATTAACTAAATATTTATTAATTCCTTTTTGATGTGTAATTAGCCAAAGGGGTAGATTGTAATTTAATTCAAAGTGCTTAGGACTTTAGAACTAAATTAAATTATCATAGAGGTAATTTAGCTAATAAAGTCAAAGAGACTTAGGAATTAATTTTAGTGTTTGATTATTGCAATTTAGGGTCTTTGCAATTGACATCAAGTCAAATTAAGTCAGATATGAGGGAGAAAATTTCTTAGGGAACTAGGACTTTGGTGATGTAAAATTGAGATAATGCACCAAAATTGATGAAATTAAATAGGTGCCAATTTTGGGGTATTACATTTGCCCCTCTTTGAATTGATGTGCGAACAGCGCATTGATTCAAAGAATAGTCTGAAGTGACAGATGATGAGAATTTCTGAAGTCTAAGTTAGATTGCGAAGACAACGGTCTTAGAAGAGAACCAGAATCGGGGTTAGATTTCCCCAATACCAATTGATGAAGATGCAAATTTAGGACTATCTCCGAATCAGGGTTAGATTGCCCCAATACGAAGCTTAGTCCTCCGAGACCTGGGTTAGATTGCCTAGATAATGGTCTTAGAGAGATTTTGAGAGCCATCTCCAGAATGAAGCTTGAATCCCAGGGATTAGGGTTAGATTGCCCTAATACCTAAAAAGATTTCAAGAACCATCTCCAGAATGAAGCTTGGCCCTTGAGGATCTGAGTTAGATTGCTCAAATACCTAAAAGATAGATGATAAGATAACAAGATGCGAGGCACCGAGATGCCCCTAGCGATGAGAACTGATGATTCAAATTAGACTGATTCAAGAATAGATTCGACAAGATTCAAATGATGTAATCATCCTGCCCCCTCGGGAGCGAAATTGAAAGATGACATGTCAGAAGGATGATAAACAACAAGAGATTGCAGAGCAAAAGCAATTAGACTAGAGTCGCGAAGCTGCAGAAGCAAATCGGAGCAAAGCAAAGGTCCTGTTGACCAAGTTTGACCATAGTTGACCAAATTTTGACTAGGGTTGACTTGATGAAAAGAAGCAAAGATTTGAGAACATGATGCAAAGATGAGGATCTGGCAAGAAAATGACACCAGAAGGCTGACTACACAAGCATTCGATCTAGGAGGAGTCCAATATGTAAAACGCAATTTTGAGCCACTTAGAGATGTCAGATTTTGATTTTGATCCCGAAAAAGGATGCAGCCAAGATGAGACTGGAACAAAAGATGAGAACCTTTGATGAGTAGATCCAAAAGAAAGAAATCAAGAGAGCAACAAGAAAGTGCTCCAAATGCAAGCCTAGAATGAAAGATGCAAGTCTAAATGCAGGCCTAGGATGAACAAATGCAATCCTTCGGACTCGACTGTTGGACTCATCGTATTTATCATCATTGAGCTCATTTAAGCATGGGACACTCACAAGATGCCATACAATTCTCCCCAACATGAGAATATGAATATGACATAAGTCTTAAATTTGTCAAAATGAGGTGTAAGCATTAAGGCACAAGAAGCCAAAATGACCTGAACACCTATTCCTTTTAATTTAGCAAGTTAACATAAGCATCAAAGAACATTTGCTAGAATGACCTGAATGTCTTTTGAAAACAAACACACCAAACACATGAGAGATCTTTCTTTTGCCAAAGAGTGCTCGCAGTGACCCTTACGTTCACTTAACAGGACGAGCGTTTACAATTTCACCAATAGCAGAAAGAAGTCACTCAAAAGACAAGGAGAAGAACCAACCTCACCAAAGCATCCATATAAAAGGAGTCGAGGTACGCATGGCCATCCAATACAAGATAGAGGCTCTTACAGACATACACCCTTCTTATATGAATTCTTTGGATCATTGGAACTAAACCAACAAGCAGAAAGCAAAGAAAAGGAAAAGCAAACAAACAAGCACTCAAAGAAAACAAAGCTCAACATGCCTCGAAGGAACACACATTTAGTTTTAGTTTCAGTTTAAGTTCATGTTCAAGTGGATTGAAGACAATTCGGAAAGATAATGTTTGAAGTCTCAATGAGAAAATGATAGTAGGCAGACATAATGAGAATCACTGGTGATTGATAAAAGGGAGAAATCCTGAAGAAGAGAGATCGAACGAAAGCTAGGTATACACAGGCAGGCATAGTGAGAACCACTGGCGACCAATGCTCAAAAGAGTTTTCAAAAGCGATAGGACAATGCCCCCTAGACCAGGCAGGTGCCCCCAAGTGTGAACCAGTTCCAATCCATGAAGAGTCGAGGAAAACTCAAAGACAAGTGCATGAGCTAGCAAACCAAAGCAGGAAACAAACTAAAGCAGGAAAGCAGGAAAACAAACTAAAGCAGGAAAGGAAGGAAACTAAAGCAGGAAACTAAGAGCCAAGCGACACTGAGATGAGATGTTACTTCAGGAAAACAAGAGGCGCCTGTTTACCAGGTTTTCACCATCTTGGCAGAGATTCTATTTTTGCTACCATGATGCCTGTTTACCAGGTTTTCATCAATGGCACATTTTTCTCTTTTTCAATTTTTTTGTACTTTTCTCTTTTTTTGTATTTTTTTGATATTTCATTTTTTTGTATTTTTCATTTTTTGATTTTTTTTTTTTGTATTTTTGAAATTTTCTATTTTTTTTTGTATTTTTCACATTTTCTATTTTTTTTTGTATTTTTTTCAAATTTTGTATTTTTTTTTGTATTATCAAGGCGCCTGTTTACCAGGTTTTCACTAAGATGATCATTTTTTCAGGACATTTTGCAATTTTTAGGATTTTTGAGCATATATCAATTTTTAGGATTTTTTTAGGACCAATAAGTATGTACATGAGCATATTGAGAATTTCAGGTGTAGAACTTCTTCAAATGAAGAGCGTTGATCGGCTCTTTGAGTTTCTCTCCTTCAGTGGTGATCTCTGGAGACACAGTCATTTGTAGTAGTAGCCAGCTAAGAAGTTGCAGAATCAGAACCAGATGTTGTAGCAGTAACAAGAGAACCAACCAGTAGTGTCCAATAGTCAAGAGATCCATAGTCAAGGAAAGACCACTTAAGTGAGACCCACAAATATCCTCATGGACACACCTTAACTCTTCGTCAGATTTCCCACGCTCTAAACACTTAGGAAGAGTACATTCTAGATTTTTCTTAGTCATGCCATTAGTAATGAGGAGATGCTGATATGCACTTTGGGACAAGGCAAGATGGAGTGAAGAGTGTAAAGTATGAGAGGCAAGGGTGATGGAATGGAGGGAAGCATGAGAATTTTGGAATCTCGAATGACAACTTTGATTTTTTCTTTCTTTGGAATCCACATAGCTTTTGAATTTTTTCTTCTTTACTTTGAGGTGTTTTTTATGACAATGCCTATAGAATGGATTTCGAGATCCATTTTTTATTTTATTTTCTGGCTTTTGATTGTCTTCTTCTTTTTGAGGACCTTTGCGGTCTTTTGAACACCTTTGTTTCTTTCCTTTCTTCATAGTCACATGTCGATTAGATGGGACATGGTGACCTTGAGATATAAGTGGATTCTCATTATTTTTATTTTTATGTTGCACATCCAAGTTACTTCCAAAAGACTCAGGAATGATGGATGAAAGAGGCTTATATGACTGGTTTAGGTGGAGAGATGGAGATGGAAGTGGATGTGCCACTTTTTTGGGAGATGAAGGGGGAAGAAAAGTCAATGGGATGGGCTCAAGTGCAAATATATCAATATCATCCTCATCATTCATGAATGCATCAGGTAGATCAAGAAAGTAATCTTCCATTGAGCATTGTTGATTGTGAGTCATCTTAGAAGAGTCAGATAAGTTTGGAGAAATATTATGTGAGCCTAACCAAGATGGTCTATTCCAAGAGTTAGGTCCCCTTTCAGGTGGTAAGAGTGCACGAATAGGAACCATTTCAATTTTGGATCTTCCAATATTCCATGAAGCTGTAAAAGAATGGGGTCTTAGATACCCATGATTTGTTGGAGTAGTAGGAGTATAGCTTGGAGTAGATGGCCTAGGAGCCATAGGAATGATCTCCATAGGAGGGTGGAAAGGATCATCATCAATAGCTTGATCTGGAGGATAATAACTTTCTCCTCTTTCTGAGTTGTTAAGACTAGCATATAAGTGCATAGCATCAATTGGTATCTTTGTAGTAGCATCTGATATGGAGTCCCATTCAGCTAGAGACATAGTCAGAGGTAGACTTTCTTCATCACTATCATCTGTCAAAGGAAACATTTCTTCAACAGCAGGATCTTGTTCAGTAGTAGAAGCAGCAGAGTAATCTGGAATAGGCATACCCAAGAGGAGGGAAGCATCCAATAGTTTCTCCCAATCAGTATGTGTGCCATTGGAGTTGGCAATAGTAGGAGTCTGTTCAATAGTAGAAGTGGTGGAACAATCTAGAGTAGGCATACCCCGGGGCATACCCAAGATAAGGGAAGCATCCAACAGTTGCTCCCAATCAGTATGTGTATCATTGGAATCGACAGTAGTATGATTTTGTTCAACAGTAGAAGTGGTAGAACAATCTAGAATAGGCATACCTTGAGGCATACCAAAGATAAGGGAAGCATCCAACAGTTGCTCCCAATCAGTATGTGTGCCATTAGAGGCAGTGACATATTCAGTAGTAGCTGCAGTAGTAGAAATATATTCAGTAGAGTGTATAAAATCCTCCTAGTGAGGACCAAAATCATGTTCCTGAAGCACTTGAGAAGGTAGATAAGACTCTTTCTGGTAGTCTGAATTAGAATTTTGAACATTCAAAGATCTTTCATGTGTCATAGGCTAAATCTGTGTTTCTTCATTATCTAAATCCTTGCAGGAGTGAAAGCTGTAGCTAGGTTGGTCAAGCTCATCGCTCTGATAGCCAATACCAAATCTATCTTCAGAAGGTTCCTCATAGGAACGTGGAGATGGAGGGAGAGTTGTCAAAGACAAGATGGACTCAATATGATATTCCCCCATGCCAATATCTTTGATCTTCAAGGTCTTTTCTATTTCTTTTAGCTTAGCATCATAGAACTCAATGGACTCTCTATTGGTAGGAACAAAGCTGTCTGTTGTTTGGGTAAGCATCTTAGCAGAGCAAGTATTTAGGCTAGCACTATTTTCAATGAGGACACAAGGGATACTCTTGGGGCCTATCATAGCTTCAGTGTGCAGGAGAGCATTATGCGGGTGGCTCAACACATGATCATCTTCTTTAGGGAAGGATAAATAATGAGGCGAGGTCAAATGACCCACCATAGATTGAAACTGGTCGAGATTGAGATCTTTGGGGACATTTTCCTTAGTGAGGGCTTTATCCATAGATAGTTTTGGTCTGGATGTCAAAGGTTCGGGACCTTTGAGAAAAATCTTTGCATGAGATCGAGGGATAACATTCACACAAGCTAGAGATTTTGTGTAGTTATAAGAGGGAGGTGCAGGGCCTCACAAGACAAAGGGAGTTTTGGGTTTAGGAGTATCCTCACTCCCTGGAGAAATGATCATGTCACAGTGAGAGATCCAAGGTTTGTTTCTAGAAAATCTGGAAGGTGGTTGAGCTTCTTTCGTAGCCTTCTCAGTGGCATTGACTATTTGCATGCTAGAGCTAAGATTAAAGACAGACTTTGAGGGTTTTGGCATGTTAGAGCTGAGATTGAAAACCAACTTTGAAGGTTTTGGCATGTTAGAGCTGAGATTGAAAACCAACTTTGAAGGTTTTGGATCTCCCATCTTGTTGGTAGTATTATGAGAGATCGTGAAAGAGTTGATAGGTTCAAAAGGATCAATAGGTTTAATTTTAGAAAGTGACCCTTCAGAGTCTTGCTGGTCTTCAAACAATGGGTTATAATATTCTTGAAATAGTAAGTCAGACTGTATCTGAAACAATGGATTGTAATACTTTTGGAATGACGAAGAATGTGAGGATTCCTCACGAAGTTCAAATTTTGCAACAGATTCAAGATGACCTATGTCTTGATTACAAGGTTTACTTTGATCTTGATCAGCATTCTGAATGGGATAAGTCTTGCCACTTCGAGTTGTGACAGTCATAGACAAAGATGTAATGAGAAAAGATTCGGGATAAAGCTAGGCTCTGTCTCTAAGATAACGAAAAAGAGATAAATGGCTAGAACAGCCAAGATGCAAGATGGACCTGGTACGAATTGTCAAAAAGAGATGGCTAGAACAGCCGAGATAAGACAATCGCAATGCGAGGTACAAAAGGCATAAAGAGATAAGATGAATAGATGATAGACAACACAAACCAAAGCAAAGGTCGATCAATTCCTAACTCAACACAACCAATTTCTGATGGTAAACAACAGGGAAGCAGAAAAATAGACCCCAGACAAAAAGAAGACAAGATAAAAAGTCAAACAGTGAACTGCAAATAGGTCTCTCTTTTGGAAAATTGCACTACAGGTTCACGCGAGAAAATGCCTAACCGCGCGAGGAAATGACAGCTCGCGTGAGAGAACACAGAACTTCATCCGAGAAAATACAATCTTGCACGAGGAAGTGCTCTGAAGCTAAAAGCTCGCGTGGGAAACAGGCAAAATCTGACAGTTTTGATGCAATTTTTGAAGTTTGAGTTGAATTTTGAGGTACAGTCTGAACTGATGTCTAACAGAAAATCCAATTTCCTGACAGGTTGATAGAATTTTTTAATCAACACACTCATTTTAGGATTCCAAGCATTCATTTAAAGACACAATGGTTTAGATCAAGCACTTGTGAAGCAAGAAGTAGTCATTAACAGACCTATCAAGGACAAAGCAACTTGATAGCATCAGGGGAGTCTTTGTTTGATAATGTATGGACAATGTTTAAGACTCAATAACAAGCACATAGCCTAGTCCTACAAAAAAAAATGGTGAGAAGCCAAAACCTTTGCCCCATTGCTTGAATGCATACGTGCACCTCACACAGCCGTGTCACCCCCTAGAGGGCGCCCGTGTTTTTCGGTGTTTCCAAGGACTCAATAGTGTACATTCAAAGGTTACCCTTGTAGCAGGGGCCAGTGTCACAATCACCTCCAAACGTCCAGGTGTATGCCTATGATGGGAATCTGTGTATGATAAACATACGGAGAGATTCTTCCCCCTCCTTGCGCAAAGATAATGACTCCTTTCGGAGATGAACCAGGTAGGCCACTAGCTAAGAAGGTTTTTTACTAGGCTTCTGTTCACAATAACCTTCGGTGCCCCTGATACAGGGTTGAGGCCTCGCAGCCACACCAACACCTGAAAATCACACACCCCCACAAGCAGGGCTTGGAGCGGCGCCGCTCAGTTTAATAGACAGGGCCTTTCCATGATGATCGTCAAAGTCATGAAAAGGATGTTACCATGGTTTTGGAGTCTTTAGACTCAACAAAACTTTCTTTATTATAGTGAGGTGGAATCACCAGCAATAGGTGTGTACTCACTTGGGTCATTCCCAGAGGTTCAATACCGGCAGGCCCTCTAAAGGTGACACTAGACTTGGTTTAGATTCGGGAGTCTGATTTTCTGATTCTCCCAAAGGGAGAAGAGCATACTTCTCTATCCTGTTTCCTCACCCAAACACATCAAGAAAGTTCATCACCAAGTTAGTTTCACCTCACCAAATCTATACGCTTTTGGGTTTTTGATTCTCTCTCAAGGAGAGAAGAGCATAATTCCCTGACGAATAGAAATGTTAAAGATTCACTAACTTTCTCCACTTCCCCAAGAATTTGTCATATTAGTAAGATCATTAGAATTCTGGATTCATTCATGGTCATCACCTCCATGTAATGAAGAGCCAAAATTCCTACTCACTATCAAAATTCTCAAGAAATTTTAACGGAGCCCTATTTATACTATGTGAATAAAAGCAGGAAAAAAAACACAACGTTTTAGCAATCTTCAACTATTCATCCTACAATCAAACCATTAGTATGTTTTCAAATTCTTTGACAAGCGTCCTGCAGAAACTGTTAATGCTGTAAAATATCAGAGAGATAAAAATCAACAGTTAGCAGAAGTTATCAGAAATTAAGAGCAGAAAGAACAAGAAAACTGGAAACTGGAAAAAACTGTAATATAACTTCACGTGAGAAAGTACAAATATGCGTGAGAAAGTATAGTATCTGGCACGAGATAACTA
The DNA here is from genome assembly GCA_027943335.1 of Chamaecyparis obtusa. Lineage (NCBI taxonomy): Eukaryota > Viridiplantae > Streptophyta > Pinopsida > Cupressales > Cupressaceae > Chamaecyparis > Chamaecyparis obtusa. Next base: position 32,099 of record BSBK01009997.1, on the reverse strand, counting down.
AAATCTCATGCGAGAAAGTACTCCAGTGCGCGTGAGAAAGTGCAAACTCTAGGGTGAGACAGTAAAATATCGCGCAAAAGAGTGCTACAGAAGCAAAACTTCGCGCGGGATGCTCTGGATTCTCGCGCGAAGATCCGTACACATATAGTACAGACGCACGACAGAGCTTAAATTTTTGTCAGAAAAAAAAATGATAATGAGGCCAAAAATCAGATTTTCTGCCCCACGGTGGGTGCCAAAATGTGTGTGCTTGAATGTGACCTCTAAATCAACCACATACGCAACATAGTCATTACTCCTATGGTCAAATTACAAAGAGAATATGAATTATTCAATCCAAAATTCGTGAGGAAGCGACCTATTGCCTCCTATGCAGGCGGGGTGTATAATCGCTCTCAGATTGGAGAACCAACAACCATCAGACTGCTACTACAACGGAGGATTTTCCAAGAAAGCCATAAAGATGATATGCAAAGCTTAGAATCAAACTAAGATGAATGCAATTAATCTAAGAATACTTTGAGAGAAATATGCAATTAATCTAAAGTACTTGAAAGGAAATATGAAATGCAGATTTTTAGTTGATTTTGGAATAAAAAAGATCTTAATCTAAGAATAATTAAACAAATTTAACCTAAATGAGAAATGCAATTACACATAAAATGAGAAATTAAACTAGCTGCAAATGAAAGCTTGAAATTCAATCAAAAATTCACTATAGTGCCTTTACTCTCAAAATTGTCTTTTTTTTTTGAATGAGAAGAAGAGGCTCATTAAATAGAAAAGCCCGGGAGAGGGATGAAGAGTTTCTTGATTCGAAACAGTGGACTCTTCATTCCTAATTGAGACAAAAAGACAATGAATTATTTAATTAAAAGAATGGAATTTGCCACATGTGGGGAGTGACCTTTCGAGTAATTTGAATTATTAAATTCAAATAAAGAGATGTCCATTCAATTAACTAAATATTTATTAATTCCTTTTTGATGTGTAATTAGCCAAAGGGGTAGATTGTAATTTAATTCAAAGTGCTTAGGACTTTAGAACTAAATTAAATTATCATAGAGGTAATTTAGCTAATAAAGTCAAAGAGACTTAGGAATTAATTTTAGTGTTTGATTATTGCAATTTAGGGTCTTTGCAATTGACATCAAGTCAAATTAAGTCAGATATGAGGGAGAAAATTTCTTAGGGAACTAGGACTTTGGTGATGTAAAATTGAGATAATGCACCAAAATTGATGAAATTAAATAGGTGCCAATTTTGGGGTATTACAAACACTAGCTCAAAAAATTATTAGGGCTAGGTACTATTGGCCTAAAATGGAGAAAGAGGCTATCAAGTTTGCTAAGAACTATCAAAAGTGCCAAGTACATGGTAACTTAATTCATGCACCAGGGAGAGATCTAATTCCCTTCACTACATGATGGCCTTTTCACCAATGGGCATTTGATCCTACAAGATCCATACATCCTCATTCTTCTAATGAACATACTCATATAATCGTAGCTACAAATTATTTTACAAAATGGGTAGAAGCAGTTCCTTTGACTCAAGCAATTGGAAAACAAATTTCAATGTTCATCTTGAACTACATCATATGCTGGTATGGTATTCCACATTCTAGAGTCCCAGATAATGGTGGACAATTCAATAACAAAGACTTAGATGATCTATGTGCTAAATTCAAGATTACCCAACATTGGTCATCTATATACTATCATCAAGGGAATGGACAAGAAAAGGCTTCAAATAAGAATTTATTGAAATTTTTTCACCGTATAGTTAATAAAATAGGAAGAGACTGGCATCTCATGATCAATCCAGCTCTCTGGGCCTATAGAACAAGTATCAGAACACCCACTAGGGCTACACCATTCGCTATAGTTTATGGGTCTGAAGCGGAATTGCCTATTGAGGTTGAAATCCCATCACTAAGAATCAAAATGCATGGTCTAGTAACTAATCATGACTACAGAGTGTCTAGGTTGCAAGAACTTGAACTACTAGATGAGTGTAGACTAGCAACATATGATCATCTCAGAGTATATCAGAAAAGAATGTCTAGAGGCTACAACAAGAAAGTCAGACACAAAGAATTTCAGGTTGGTGATCTAGTCTTGAGAGAGAACCCTAAAAATCAATCAGATAGAGAGCACAAGGTGAAGTTTGAACCCAACTGGCTAGGTCCCTTTGTTATCACTGCTACTTTTGGCTCTAGAGCTTATCAACTCTCAATGACTAAAGGAGAACAGTTCGGAGAACCAATCAACATTCTCCATCTGAAGAAATTCTACGCCCAAGGCATTCAGTATTAAAAAATGTCCTGAAAAAAATTATAAAAATTTGAAAAAGTCCTCAAAAAATGAACATCTTGGTGAAAACCTAGCAAATAGGCACCTTGATGATTCACAAAAAAAATTGAAAAAATGAAAAATAGAAAAAAATGAGAAAAAGAAAAAGTGCCTTGGTGAAAACCTAGAAATAGGTGCCCTGGTATCAAAAATAGAATCTCTAGCAAGATGGTGAAAACCTGGCAAACGGGTGCCACTTGTTTCAAAATACTCCATCTATTAGCGTAATCTTGGTCTTTCCCAGCTTTCAGTCTTGCTTTAGTTTGTACATATCTCCTGGTTTGTTTCTGCATTCTTGTTTTCAATAAGTCAGTTTGTACACCAATCAACAAAAGCATTTGTATCCTATCAATGTTCAAATTTGGGGGCAATGGTCATATCCAATGACCTCCAATGTATCTTAGATGTATCATATCCAGTCAGAGTCCTTTGAAGTTTCATTCGAGTCAGTCAGTCAATCTCCTCTCTAGAAAGGATTTTGCATCTACAACAACGTAATCAAACATAACACAAACTGAAAATAATCTATGCTTTTACATGCTTTTATCTCCTTGTATGCTTATTGGTTGACATTGAGATTTTTGCATATTGTGTCCTTTCGAGCTCTTCGATGATGTCCTTTACAGGATTTAGAGAGTGATGACTGGGAGCATAATCTTTTCTTTGTTTTCTCCTTGTATGTGAAAATCTAACAACTTTGAAAATTTTGGATTGAAATGGTGTCCATCTGTAAGAGCCTCTATCTTGTATTTGATGGCCATGAGTACCTCGACCATTGATACCTAAAAAATTCAAGGAAGTCTAATCTAACTATTATATTTTTGAGAAAGTTCTTACTCCTACTATGAAACATGATCTTACCTAAGGATGTGAATGATAAAGGGTCACTACGGGTAATTCACACTGGAGTTAGAATGATCTCTTGACTGCTTGATGTGTTTGTTCCACAAGGCGTATTCTAGTCATCACGACGTTTATGTTTTGATGCTTATACAAATTGCTATATCAAAATGGACATGATATTCAGGTCATCCTAGCGTTTGTGCCTTGGTGCTTATATCTAATCCAACATTCCAAAAACAAAATCAATATTCATATGTCTATGGTTGTCTAGCCAGTGGGAGTTGTATTGATTCTCTCTCATACAAATCAATATTCATATGTCTATAGTTTCCTAACTAGTGGATGTTGTATTGATTTATCCAGTTACATTAAAAGTTCAATGATGACAACAAATCGACACATGATCAGTGACTAGGTCCTAGGTCTTAGGTTTGCATGTCATTTTGCACTTTTCATGATTGCATGATCTCACAAATTGCTTGAACACTCAAATGATTCTTCAAAACCAACAATGCTAAAAATAATGCAAGGACTGAGCATTGTATGAAGGTTCCTCCAACTAAACAAGTAGAACCCATTTTCAGGATCAAAATCAAAATCTGAGATCATTTATATGGTCGACTACTTGCATAATCAACCTTCAATCATCATAGAAATCCAAAATTCAACTTAACTGATTATCTTACATCAAACTATCAAAATTTCAACTTGGTCAACCATGGTCAACTCATGGTCAAACCTAGTCAAAATTATTCTCCAGGATGTCCAAACGATGCAGAATGCATTTTCGAACATGAATAACCACTTCTCAAATCAATTAACATGCTTCTAAACCATTCAATGCTGACTTTTCTTGTCATATTTCAATTTTAATCCTGAAGGGGGCATGGTATTACACATCATTCAAGTCTGTAAATCTTATTCTGTAAATCAAATCTTTCCTCAGTAATCAAGACAACAACCACGTCTAGTTATTAGTTTATCTAAAGTCCTTGTTTCTTGGGGCAAATCTATTATCTCTTGAGGCATATCAGATTCATCAAGATCCATATCAATATGGTATCTTAAATCTATTTTGTAAACTGTATAAGATTTTCGTAACCATCGGTTCATTAGTGTTATTTCCTTGTTTCTTCGTAACTGATGGGTTCAAGATGTGATACCAATATGATTCTCTTGGGACATTCAGGTCCGGAATCGGTCACTCACTTCTTCGCAATCATAAGGTTCAGAATCAAGCATTTTAACACTTTTTCATAATCACTGGTTCATCGCTACTATAGTTAACATTATATTTGGTCAATCAGGACCTAAATCTTACACCTTTAAATCTTTCAAAATAGTTTCATACATATTTATCATAAACAGATTATTCTTTGAACCACTACGCTTCGCACAGTGATTCAAAGAGGGGCAAAATGTAATACCCCAAAAATGGGCCATACGTTCATTAACCTCCTACATCTTCAAATTGAATGAAATCGACATCGAATTCCTAACCTAAGGCACATCTGCACATTATCGAATCCTAATTGATTTTTGTCTTAATTCTACATCGGGGAATATTCCTAGCAATATTCCTATTTATCCTAATTATCTTTAATTTAATAATTATTTGGCGATAAATCCTATTTATCCTAAAGTTTGATTAATTGAATATTCTGAATATTTGATTAATTAGATTTAATACCGCCACTTAATTATTCAACTAGATTTAATTAAATTATTCCTAAATTATATTATTTAATTTTGACAATAAATCTAAAATCTTATGACTAGTTGATTAAATTCTTATTTAATTAATTCATGTCAATTGTCAATTTTTAAATAGTATAGTTTTAGAATAAAGTTTGATTTAATAATTGATTAACCCATAAATCAATTGTTTTAATTGAAAAATCAGTTAAGTTGAGAATAAATCACTTTATTTGTAAAATTAATTTATAATTAAATCATGCACAATCAAAAAAGCACGCAACTAGAAATTAACAATCAATTTTAAATTGAAACTCAACATTTGATGATGAGTTGAAATTTGATCTATACTCTATTTTGAGTAAAACTCTACTTTTTCATGATTTTTGTGAGTTAATTATCTCTGATTTCTTGATAACTCAAAAATCAACCTGAGTTTATCAAGAGTGATTTATGACTTTTCTCCTGCATCCTCAAAGCCCTCGATTTCTATAAAATCAAGGCTCAGCTCTTCATAATTATCAACACTCAAATTTGCACAATTACTCTGACGAATTGGCGATTGAAGGATTAAGCACTTGCGACAGGCGATATTTGAGATCTTTGATAGTTGATCATAGTTTTTGCATAGTTTCATATCATAGATTTTTATGTCATTCATATAATTCTTAGATTAAATCTTCATTCAATTTCATCCATCTAGCTTAGATTCGTATAGTTTTTCATATTATTGCACAGAAAATACAAAAATATAGGCTAATCTGCATTCATATAGTCTTTAATTCTTTTGCATTCAAATCCTTCGTTTAGGTGTTTCATTGTCACTAATCTCAATTCCAATCTAAGAACATCATACTCACACCTACTAGAAGGCAGTAAATCACCCGGTTAGCATAGTTTCATTTACTTGCAGATTTTGATTTTGCTAACCTCTAATGTTTTACTGAAGTGTTGTGTCTACAACTAGGTGCAAAATTTACACACACATCTAGGTCAAGAACCTTCTTGGGCCCTAAAGAAAAATAAGAATACTTAAACTCCTCCATTCTAAAAGACAAAAGGGAATTATTTTAAGCATCTATAATGTGTCAAGTAATGTAATCACTCATTTCCTCTTGTGCTAATACACTAGTAAATTTTATCTAGAATTTCGACGATGATTAGTCAATTTTTCGATGCAAATTGGTCGACCAACTGACCATTATTGTTGTCAAAATTTTTGCGTTGATTATTTGACACATTATATGTGTGTCACATATTTGACTTTTATAGTTGTCGAACTATCAACTTATCCGATGTCGAAATCATCACTTCAATCTGGAAGAATGTCTAACATATATTTCATCTTTTGCGACCAATGTTGGTCACATTTTCCCTGGCACTTGGTGATGCTTGTCTCGTGCTCGATTATCTTTGCTTACCAAGGTGTTTGTTTTAGTTTCCTATTGAGGCTGACTTATGCAATTAATTATGGTCATGGATTTAATATTGGTATTTACCATTGGGAAGTGTGTGGACCCAGATCTGGTCGTTCCTTCTGTTGATGGTAGATCCAAAGGATGACTTGTTCGGTAGCCTCTTGTATATATTGTGGGTATGTGCAAGATCATGAGGGGCCAAAAAGTGGTGATGTGAAAAATATTCACTTTTCACTCATCCAAAAGTGCATGAAAGTGCTTGTTGATTTTTTAGTAGGCCTGGGTGTCAGTACACCTAGGCAAACCTACCACCAAAGCACAGGCCTAGTCGGGTACCTGATATGTTATCAAGTACCTGATACTTGTGGCATAAATTTGAAACTCGTGAGCCCTTTTCCTCATTTCTTTTCATGTTTTTGCTTGGGAAAATAGCTTGAAATATCATATACACGATATATTTTTGGGTATTTGATTTTGGCAAAAACAAATTCGACTCCCCAACATATTTGGTAAGTAAATTATTTGTATATTTTGATTATTTTATTTCATTTTCATGCTAAATATAGTTGTTTTTGTTGAAATAGGGTTTTGTATTTATATTTGTAATAATATATGAAATCAGATTGAAATTTAGATTTTCTTTTATTTAATCAGGCATGGTTGACAGCAATGAAGAAAATAACCCTCCCACACCAAATAATGATCCCAAAAAGAATCCCCTGTGTCAAAACCCTCGATCTTTAGAAGATTTGATACAAGATAATTTGAACACAATATGAGGTTTCCAAAACACATATCAAAATATACCTACATTAGGTCCCATGCTTGCCACACTAAATATAATTGTTGAAAACATTGACACATTCACGCAACAACATAATGCTAATCTTCATTGGCATGATGATATGCACGCCCAATTTGATGACGGGCTTGACCATGATGGGATTGCGACCCTTAATATAAGTAAGGAAGACATGGCCGCCCTTTTTTTCAATCCTAAAACTGGAATACAAGTTGACCCCAAAAAGCCCAAATTATCAATAAAATGGTGCACAAATGAAGCAATGCGCACACACTTTTGGGATCGTTGGTGGATGGTTTTTGATAAACCACCCCATAGCAATTTGGAGGTCCCATTTTATTTCATAAAAAAATTGTATGTTGAGTTTGTGTTTGGTCACCATGTCAATTATTGGAGTATGAGGCGCAACATGGGCGTAGGTGAAGGAGGTCCTCAGACTAGGCCATTTGCCCAGCACAAAAAGGCCACTACCTTTGTCCCCCCCACTGATGTCACACCCCCTCCTTGAGTGCAGCATCCCGATATCATTGTAGAGGCTGCCTCACAGACTATTATGGCCATTCATTTTCTGAGTGATCAATTGACCATGTAGACTAGGTTAGTGTTGCCTCCTGGTGTGGATGATGCTGGTGCATCGACATCTCGTCGGAGTTCACATGTATGTGAGCCCCATATTTGCATTATATGAAAGAATATGTACCTCAGACTGCTTATTGATGATGATACATATCAGTATGTTATTAATGAGGAGGATATAGGAGACACAACTATAGATGCTACAACACCTCATGGAGCATCTACATCTCATGAGAGTGCTCAGGAGGTGTACGCAGAGCCATGGACTCCTGTTGATATGGTAAGAGTAAAACATTCTAAATAAATTTGTCACATGATTTATTTAATTTATTTATTTAGATTAGTTTTAATGATTGCATGCACTTATGTATATATATTTTTTCCATTTATGTTCAGTTGATGACACAAGAGGAGTTGAGATAGGTGAATGAGTCCATAGCTTCGGCCATTTCATTTGGCCTTTGATGCCTATACGGTTTATTATAAATTATGTACGCATTAGTTTTTTTTATATCATTTGGTGTACATGCTTAAATCTCTATCAATTAGAGCAATAAAATTCATACATTTACTAATATATTGTCATCTTATTGTACTCTTGTAGATTACAAGCCGATGTCAGTGGGGGGCACGAGGGGGTTCCTTCATCAGGTGTCGACAAAGGAAAGGTAATTAATTGTTTAAGATTAATTATGCATGCATATGTATGCCACTTGTGTGTACGTAATAAATATTTTACTTGAATTTATTGTATAGGGTTTGGTTATCGATGATGTTCTGATATGGGTTCAGGAGCCTAGGCTGATAGGCATCTCGATTCGGAGTGATAGTCTGATTGTACGTAGGCTTTTACATATTGTTATTTGTATTTTCTAACCAGGGTTGTTATGATGAAGTAAATTATATATAATTGACAATCTTTTTACTCTCATAGGTTACTCCTAGTGTGAGGGAGGGACCATGAGAATCTTTCGTATCTTTGTTGACCCAGCCCACTATTCCAGAGGAGGATCACCAGATGTAAGCTTTAATTTTAGTTCAAATCATGTCCTATTTTGTAGATTTATTACTCTATCTTCCACCGCTCTACTAATCTCATTATTGCAAATATATATTTATAGGTCAAAGTTGGTATTGTTGGCATGGTCCCTTCACTACCAAAGGACTTATGCTAGGACACCTAATCATGGTAGGCAACCTAGAGGCTAGGTACAGATATTTGTATTCAGTTATAATTTTAATTAAATTAGTGTTTGAATTATGAATTATACACACACACACACACACACACACACACACACATATATATATATGTATGTATATATATATATATAATATATATATATATATATATATATATATATGTATATATATATATATGTATATATATATATATATGTATGTATATATATATATATGTATATATATATATATATATATATGTATATATATATATATATATATATATGTATATATATGTATATATATATATGTATATATATATATATGTATATATATATATGTATATGTATATATACATATATATATATATATGTAGATATATATATATGTATATATACATATATATATATATATGATATATATATATGTATATATATGTATATATATATATGTATATATACATATACATATATATATATACATATATATATACATATATATATATACATATAATATATATATATATATATATATACATATACATATATATACATATATATACTATACATATATATATATAGTATATATATAATATATATATATATATATATATATATATATATATATATATATATATATATATATATATATATATATATATATATATATATATATATATATATGTACAAATCATATAAAGTAAGCAATCTAACTTGGGTTTGAACTCATTTTTGTTGTAGGATCAATCAGAGCCTAACACTTCTTCAAAGAGGCTACATTTCATGATCCCCCTACGACATAGGATGTAGTTTTAGTTTTGTGGTCATTTAGAGATGCCACTTGGAACATTTTGAGATGGCATATATGCCACATTGTACACCTTGAAACATTGATTTTGTAGACATTTTGAAATAGCATGTGCCATATTTGTATATGGAGATACTTTGATACATTTGATAATTTCTATATATAGAATATGTTCATTTTTATGTTATATTTACGTCATCTTTTGTATACATATTTATTATTCATGTTAATGGAATTGAATGGTGAAGTTATATCTTGACTATGATTTAAATTATATCTTGTCGAAGTTACATTTGTTTTTCTTTACTCTGGAATACCCTGTTCATGGAGCTTATTATGTTTGACGTGTTAACTTCTATAGATTTTCTATGTTCTTATGTTTCGTATCATTATATATACTCACTTGAGCCACTTAGTACTCACATTTTTTCAATACTATTTATATAATCACTATGGATATAACTCATCATATTAGGGTTTAGTAAATGCACAGAGAAATGTAGCACTTGTGTTGTTAGGTCACTTGGGGTCGAGCGTGGTCACAAGCGTTCCAGTGACTCTATGGTGGAATGAAATTGTCATTGGCATTTACCCAGCCAACCAGAGCCTATGGAGAAGACTATTTGATGAAATTTCAGACGGTTTGAAAGATACGCCACTGAGCCATTTTCAGCTGACCCTCAACTGCAAGTTTTGGCATCGACTGAGATTGTCTTGCAAATGCAAATGAACTCAAATCGCCCGAAACTGAGAGAGGTTATTGTAGACCTCAGGAACATGATCCCATAGCACCTAATGGTTTATTGATACCTCTCACAAGGTCTAAGATACAAGCCTTAGAAGATATCTGCCCAATCGTGCTTAGTGTACCCTTGGGGTCACTTGGGACGAGCGTGGTCGCGAGTGTTCCGGTGACTCCGTGGGTGGAATGGGATTGTTACTAGCATTTACCCAGCCAACTAGAGCTGATGGAGTAGATGGTTCAATGCAATGTCATACAGTTTGAAAGATACGATGATGAGCTGCTTTCAATTGACCCTCACTGCAAGTTTTGGCATCGACTAAGATTGTCTTGCCAAATGCAAATGAAGTCGCATCACCCAAAACTGAGAGAGGTTATTGTAGACCTCAGAGACACAATCTTGTAGCACCCTAATATTTTTTTGATAGCTCTCATGAGGTCCGAGATACAAGCCTTGGAAGATCACTTCCCAATCATGCTTAGTGCACCTTGGGGTCACTTGGGTCGAGCGTGGTCGCGAGCGCTCCGGTGACTCCATGGGTGGAATGGGTTGTCACTGGTGTTTACCTGGCCAAATAGAGCTGATGGAGTAGATGGTTTGATTCAATGTTAGACGATTGGAAAGATACGTTGTTGAGGTTCTTTCAACTGACCCTCACTGCAAGTTTTGGCATCGACTGAGATCATCTTGCCAAATGCAAACGAAGTCTAATCACCAAAAACTGAGAGAGGTTATTGTAGACCTTGAAAACATGATCCTGTAGCACCTAATAGTTTGTCAATACTTCTCACGAGGTCTAAGATATGAGCCCTGGAAGATCACTGCCCAATCATGCTTAGTGCACCTTGGGGTCACTTGGGTCGAGCATGGTTGCGAGTGTTCCGGTGACTCCGTGGGTGGAACAGGGTTTTCACTAGAATTTACCCAACCAACTAGAGCTAATCGAGTAGATGGTTTGATGCAATGTCGGATGGTTTGAAAGATATGTTGCTGAGCCGCTTTCAATTGACCCTCACTACAAGTTTTGACATCGACTAAGATCATCTTGCCAAATGCAATCGAAGTCAAATCGCCCAAAACTGAGAGAGGTTATTGTAGACCTCATAAATGAAATCAGTAGCACCTAATGGTTTGTTGATACCTATCACGAGGTTTGAGATATGAGCCCTGAAAGATTGCTGCCCAATTATGCTTAGTGCACCTTGGGGTCACTTGGGTCGAGCATGGTCATGAGCGTTCTGGTGACTCTGTGGGCAGAATGGGGTTGTCAATGGTGTTTACTCAGCCAACCAAAGCCAATGGAGAAGACGGTTTGATGAAATGTTGGATGGTTTGAAAGATACGCTGCTGAGCCACTTTCAACTGACCCCTCACTACAAGTTTTGGCATCGACTGAGATCGTCTTGCCAAATGCAAATGAAGTCGAATGGCCCAAAATTGAGAGAGGTTATTTTAGACATTGGAAAAAAGATCTCATAGCACCTAATAGTTTGTCGATACCTCTAATGAGGTTTGAGATACGAGAGCCCCAGAAGATTTCTACCCAATCATGCTTAGTGCACCTTGGGGTCACTTGGGTCGAGCATGGTCGCGAGTGTTTCGGTGACTCCATGGATGGAATAGGGTTGTCACTAGCATTTACCTAGCCAACCAGAGCTAATGGAAAAGATGGTTTGATGCAATGTTAGATGATTTGAAAGATATGTCGCTGAGCCGCTTTCAACTAACCCTCACTGCAAGTTTTGGCAACAACTGAGATTGTCTTGCCAAATGCAAATGAAGTCGAATTGCCCAAAACCAAGAGAGGTTATTGTACACCTCAGAAACACTATTTCCAACTCTCAAACTTCAAGACATCCTTTCAAATTTGGTGACACTCTTGAGTTAGCATCCCAAAATTGTTGAATTTCATCCTTGACAACATCTGTTAGCTTCTTATCGAAACATGGAAGTCTCCCACCATAAGCCCATGTATCAATTTGAAGTGGATCATCAAGTCTTTCTCTTCTTGCAAGTGCTCTACCCAAATTTTTATGGTCTATATTGAAGTCAACACAAGTTTGTCTCATCAAATGAGCCTTTCTCAACTGATGACTTACTAAGGAGGTTGTAATAACCCTCTGAGCAACTCTATTTTTTTTTTCTCTGCTAGTCTTCCCAATGCTAAATATTCTTCACAACAATGGAATTTCTCTCCATTTTCTTATTCACACGAATCTTCAATTTCACAAGCATAGGTCTCATCTTTTGCATCTTTAACAACTGGACAAAAAATTGACATTGCTCAACCAATGTCTTGTTTCCAAAAAATTGATCATAAAGTCTTGAAGCCCACAACCTAATAGTTCTATGTGACCTCTTTCCTTCCAAATTATTCATAATGTTCTCCTCAATTTCAATGAACCATTTAGGTGTTCTTGAAAGCCCTAAATTTGAAGATTGATTATCTTTATTGCAAGGGACTTCATTTTGCATATAATTTAGAGATGTGTAATGTTCATGTGGTTCTTGTGCAACATTTTCATTCCCCAAGTCTACATTTTCAATCTCCATCTATACATTTTCATCTTCATTCCAATCATTGTCATTCCCCAAATCTACATTTTCATTCCTCAAGTCTACATTTTCATTCTCCATCTCTACATTTTCATCTTCACTCCATACATTGTTATTCACAAAATTAATTTCCATATTATTTTCAAATTCAACATCCTCTTCACTTACAACTACATTTATGGGGTCACCTTGATTAATGTTTAACATACCTTCTCTCCTTCTTCAATGATTTTCCCTATCTTTTTCCTTATATGCTTGAATTTCTTCATTCGTCACCTTCCTCTTCTGTTTAGCCTTTCGATGACTGCTGCTTCCCATGGTGAGACCACAAGTTGACAAAACAAAAAAATGGGACCCAAATCACATTTTTTTTTCCTGCAACCCGTGAAAAAGTTTGAAATCCCGTGCTTGTCTGGTTTGTGGGGACAGGGAATATTTTGGTCAAATATGACCAGTCAAAAATTGGGTACCCGATATTTCCAGGAAGATGAAAAAAGGGCGGGACCAAATGAAAAAATTGAACTTTTACATATAAAATGAGGTATATAATATATAAAATGCATATTATATATATACTAGAATGTATTATTTATTAATGTATATAATATATATAAAAGAGGCATATGATATATATATAATGTATATTATATATACTAATGTATTATAATATACTAATGTATTATATGTACCAATGTATTATATACTAATGTATATAATATATAATATATTATATATATACTAATACATATTATATATACTAATGTATATAATATATATATATATAATGTATTTGATAAGGCATACTAGGACCCCTTGTAATTTCGATGGTCTAACTATACTGAATAAGTAGATGTCATCATCTGTCCTAGAAACCAGTACTAGGACCCCTAGAAAGTCCCCTAGGAAGTCCCCATGACCCCTTTTGACACATTTGAATGCTCAAGTGTGTCTGAAGGTGTTGTAGGACCCCTTAGGACACACTTGAGTGTTCTAATGTGTCAAAAGGGAACACAGGGACTTCCTAGGGGTCCTAACATGCGATAAGGCCTATTAGGACCCCTAGGAAGTCCCCATGACCCCTTTTGACACATTTGAATGCTCAAGTGTGTATGAAGGGGCCGTAGGACCCCTTATGATGTAAGGAAACTTAGGTGTAGAAACAACTTCCTACACTAATCTCTAAAGGAAAGTATTGTGCAAATTCTTTTAAATCCTTACAATTTCAGATTCATTAACTACTTTAACAATGATATTGCAGCCATATACCATGCATACAGAAAATAGAGAATGACACAATGATTTACCCTGGGGAAACCTTTCAGTAAAAACCCCAGCACTCGAAAAGCTGCACAGTGTATTAATCAAAACTATTACAATTTACAATACACTTGCAATGCAAGTTCTTTCAGAAGATTTTTCCAACTCTTGAAGATAAATCGTGGCAGCATAAAATGTTCCAACAATACACTAACTTCTCCTATCTTCGCAACCCTAAAAAATGCTTATATCATGTGCTTCCCTTTTTAGGGAAACTTCCAAAGATAGCCGTATTAGGGTACAGTACTCAACTTTATCAGTTGCCACATGTATTCACCTGTCATTGATTCTTCCAGACATAGCTCTTATGTGTCATAAGAATCTATCATAACCATTTCAGCCATGATCTCCTTACACACAATTCAAGAGGTCGACACATCGACATGCCAACTGGACATGTACACCCACACTTAATTACATTATTTGCAAGAAATACATTTACACAAAAAATAATAAGAATTCAAATTATCCAAGGTTGAGACACCTTATTCCTAACATAGGACACACTTGAGCATTCCAATGTGTCCATAGGGGTCACAGGGACTTTCTAGGGGTCCTAATGTGTGATAAGACATACTAGGACCTCTAGGAAGTCCCATGACCCCTTTTGACACATTTGAATGCTCAAGTGTGTCTCAAGGCATCATAGGACCCCTTAAGACACACTTGAGTGTTCCAATGTGACAAAAGGGGTCATAGGGACTTCCTAGGGGTCCTAACATCCGATAAGGCCTATTAGGACCCCTAGGAAGTCCCCATGACCCATTTTGACACACTTGAATGCTCAAGTGTGTCCAAAGGTGTTGTAGGACCGCTTGGGGCACACTTGAGCATTCTAATGTGTCAAAAGGGGTCACGGGGACTTCCTAGAGGTCCTAATGCATGATAAGGCCTATTAGCACCCCTCAGAAGTCCCCATGACCCCTTTTGACATATTTGAATGCTCAAGTTTGTCCGAAGGGGCTGTAGGACCCCTTAGGACACACTTGAGGATTCCAATATGTCCACAGGGGTCACGGGGACTTCGTAGGGGTCCTAACACATGATAAGGTGTACTAGGACCGCTAGGAAGTCCCCATGACCCCTTTTGAAACATTTGAACACTCAAGTGTGTTCGAAGGCACTGTAGGAGCCCATATGACACACTTGAATATTCTAATGTGTCAAAAGGGGTCACAAGGACTTCCTAGGGGTTGTAACGCATGATAAAGCCTATTAGGACCACTAGGAAGTCCCCATGACCCCTTTTGAGACATTTAAAAGCTCAAGTGTGTTTGAACACATCGTAGGACCCCTTAGGACATACTTGAGCATTCTAATGTGTCAAAAGGGGTCACAAGGACTTCCTAGGGGTCCTAATGCATGATAAGGCCTATTAGGACCCCTAGGAAGTCCCCATGACCCGTTTTGACACATTTGGATGCTCAAGTGTTTCCGAAGGTGTTGTAGGACATCTTAGGACACACTTGAGCATTCCAATGTGTCCACAGTGGTCATGGGGACTTCCTAGGGGTCCTAATGTGTGATAAGGCATACTAGGATCCCTAGGAAGTCCTCATGACCCCTTTCAAACACATTTGAATGCTCAAGTGTTTCTGAAGGCATCGTGGGACTCCTTAGGACATACTTGAGTGTTCTAATGTGTCAAAAGGGGTCACGGGGACTTCCTAGGGGTCCTAATGCGTGAAAAGGCCTATTAGGATCCCTAGAAAGTCCCCATGACCCCTTTTGACACATTGGAATGCTCAAGTGTATTCGAAGGGGTAGTAGGACCCCTTACGACACACTTGAGCATTCCAATGTTTCCATAGGGGTCACGGGGATTTCCTAGGGGTCCTAACATGTGATAAGGCATACTAGGACCCCTAGGAAGTCCCCATGACCCTTTTTGACACACTTGAATGGTCAAGTGTGTCTGAAGGCATCGTAGGACCCATTAGGACACACTTGAGCATTCCAATGTGTCAAAAAGGGTCACAGGGACTTCCTAGGGTTCCTAATGTGCAATAAGGCCTATTAGGACCCCTAGGAAGTCCCCATGACCCATTTTGACACATTTGAATGCTCAAGTATGTCCGAAGATGTTGTAGGACCCCTTAGAACATACTTGAGCATTCCAATGTGTCCACAATGGTCATGGGGACTTTGTAGGGGTCCTACCACATAATAAGGCATACTAGGACCCCTAGTAAGTCATCATGACCACTTTTGACACATTTGAATGCTCAAGTGTGTCCGAAGGCATCATAGGACCCCTTAGGACACACTTGACTATTCAAATGTGTCAAAAGTGGTCACGGGGACTTCCTAGGGGTCCTAACGCATGATAAGGCGTATTAGGACTCCTAGGAAGTCCCCATGACCCCTTTCGACACATTAGAATGCTCATGTGTGTCCGAAGGGGCTGTAGGACCCCGTAGAACATACTTGAGAATTCCAATGTGCCCACAAGGGTCATGGGGACTTCATAGGGGTCCTAATAGATGATATGTTGCACTAGGACCCCTACGAAGTCCCCATGACCCCTTTTGACACATTTGAATGCTCAAGTGTGTTCGAATGTATCATAGGACCCCTTAGGAAACACTTGAGCATTCCAATGTGTCAAAAGGGGTCACAAGGACTTCCTAGGGGTCCTAACACATGATAAGGCCTATCAGGACCCCTAGGAAGTCCCCATGACCCCTTTTGACACATTTGAATGCTTAATTGTGTTTGAAGGGGCCGTAGGACCCCTTATGACACACTTGAATGTTCCAATGTTTCAAAAGGGGTCACGGGGTCTTCCTAGGGGTCCTAACGTGTGATAAGCCCTATTAGGACTGCTAGGAAGTCCCCATGACCCATTTTGACACATTTTAATGCTCAAGTGTGTCTGAAGGGGCCGTAGGACACCTTATGACACAATTGAGTATTCCAATGTGTTAATTGGGGTCACAACAACTTCCTAGGGGTCCTAACGCGTGATAAGGCCTATTAGGATCGCTAGTAAGTCCCCATGTCCCCTTTTGACACATTTGAATACTCAACTATGTTCAAAGGCATCGTAGGACCCCTTAGGACACACTTGAGTGTTCCAATGTATCAAAAGGGGTCACAGGGACTTCCTTGGGGTCCTAACGCATGATAAGGCCTATTTAGACCCCTAGGAAGTCCCCATGACCCATTTTGACACATTTGAATGCTCAAGTGTGTCCGAAGGCATCGTAGGACCCCTTAGGACACACTTGAGCATTCCAATGTGTCCATAGTGGTCATGGGGACTTCCTAGGTGTCCTAACACATGATAAGGCATACTAGGATCCCTATGAAGTCCTCATGACCCCGTTTGACACATTTGAATACTCAAGTGTGTTTGAAGGCATTGTAGGACCCTTTAGGACACACTTGAGCATTCTAATGTGTCAAAAGAGGTCATAGGGACTTCCTAGGTGTCCTAACATGTGATAAGGCCTATTAGGACACCCTAGGAAGTCCCCATGACCCCTTTTGACTCATTTGAATGCTCAAGTGTGTATGAAGGCATCGTAGGACCCCTTAGGATACACTTGAGCATTCCAATGTGTCCATAGTGATCACAGGGACTTCCTAGGGGTCCTAACATGTGATAAGGTGTACTAGGACCCCTATGAAGTCCTCATGACCCCTTTTGACACATTTAAATTCTCAAGTGTGTCCAAAGGTGTCGTAGGACCCCTTAGGACACACTTGAGCATTCAAATGTGTCAAAATGGGTCACAGGGACTTCCTAGGGGTTTGTAACTTGTGATAAGGCCTATTAGGACCCTTAGGAAGTCCCCATGATCCCTTTTGACACATTTGAATGCTCAAGTGTGTCTAAAGGGGCTGTAGGACACCTTAGGATAGACTTGAGCATTCTAATGTGTCCACAGGGGTCACGGGGACTTCCTAGGGGTCCTAACACATGATAAGGCATATTAGGACCCCTATGAAGTCCTAATGACCCCTTTTGACACATTTGAAAGCTCAAGTGTGTCTGAAGGCATCACAGGACCCCTTAGGACACACTTGAGCATTCCAATGTGTCTACAGGGATCACGGGGACTTCCTAGGTGTCCTAACGCATGATAAGGCATACTAGGACCCCTAGGAAGTCCCTATGACCTCTTTTGACATATTTGAATGCTCAAGTGTGTCCAAAGGTGTTGTAGGACCCCTTAGGATACACTTGAGCATTCCAATGTGTCAAAATGGGTCACAGAGACTTCCTAGGGGCCCTAACTTGTGATAAGGCTTATTAGGACCCCTAGGAAGTCCTCATGACCCCTTTTGATAGATTTGAATGCTTAAGTGTGTATGAAGGGGCCATAGGACCTCTTAGGATACACTTGAGCATTCCAATGTGTCCACAGGGGTCACGAGGACTTCCTAGGGCTCCTAACATGTGATAAGACATACTAGGACCTCTAGGAAGTCTCCATGACCCCTTTTGACACATTTGAATGCTCAGGTGTGTCTGAAGATGTTGTAGGACCCCTTGGGACACACGTGAGCATTCCAATGTGTCAAAAGGGGTCGCAGGGACTTCCTAGGGGTCCTAATGCATGATAAGGCCTATTAGGACCCCTAGGATGTCCCCATGATCCCTTTTGACACATTTGAATGCTCAAGTGTGTCCAAAGGGGCCGTAGGACCCCTTATGACACACTTGAGTGTTACAATGTGTCAAAAGGGGTCACAGGGACTTCCTAGGGGTCCTAACACATGATAGGGCCTATTAGGACCCCCTAGGAAGTCCTTATGACCCCTTTTGACACATTTGAATGCTCAAGTGTGTCTAAAGGGGCCATAGGACTCCTTAGCACACACTTGAGCATTCCAATGTGTCCACAGGGGTCATAGGGACTTCCTAGGGGCCCTACCGCATGATAAGGTGTACTAGGACCCCTAGGTAGTCCCTATGACCCCTTTTGACACATGTGAATGCTCAAGTGTGTCTGAAGGCATTGTAGGACCCCTTAGGATACACTTGAGCATTCCAATGTGTCAAAAGGGGTCACAGGGACTTCCTAAGGGTCCTAACGCACGATAAGGCCTATTAGGACCCCTAGAAAGTCCCCATGACCTCTTTTGACACATTTGAATGCTCAAGTGTGTCTGAAGGGGCCGTAGGACCCCTTATGACATACTTAAGCATTTCAATGTGTCAAAAGGGGTCACGGGGACTTCGAAGGGGTACTAACATGCGATAAGGCCTATTAGGACCGCTAGGAAGTGTCCATGACCCATTTTGACACATTTGAATGCTCAAGTGTGTCCAAAGGCATTGTAGGACCCCTTAGGACACACTTGAGCATTCCAATGTGTCAAAAGGGGTCATAGGGACTTCCTAGGGGTCCTAACACACGATAAGGCCTATTAGGACCCCTAGGAAGTCCCCATGACCCCTTTTGACATAGTTGAATGCTCAAGTGTGTCCGAAGGTGTCGTAGGACCCCTTAGGACCCATGATAGAAACTATTAAGGAATTGAATGATATATTAATCAATGGTGCAAGGAATATTATTGATGAACATGGGATTGCAGCTACATCTATTCTATATATAGAGGAAGATATAGAAAAATCTTCTTAATAGAGAGATTAATGTGAGAGAAAAGGATATTTCAGAAGAAAATGGTTATCTTGGTACCATACAAGGTATGCCAGTTACTCAAGATGAAGAGACAAAGTCCACAGTTAATGGGAAAGAATGGGAAGAGCTTCTTGGACCCATGATAGAAGTTACAGATAAGAGGAAGAGCTAGGAAGGGGAAAACAACAAAGGAAAGAAGTAAGATATGCACGTGTGAGCTTATGTTAGATGATGATTATGAGTACTCACCATCTGATAGTAGCTCAAGTAATAAGTGTTGTGGAATTATCCATAGAGCAATCTAAAATGAAGCCTCAAATTGGTTTAGCAGGCAAAGAATTTGTTCATGCACTTCATTCTAGCACCACAAATATTTCTATCAGAAATGCCTATTCATCAATGACCTTGCATTTATGGGACTTGGGAAACTAGGTTACTCATGTTGGGCATTATCCCTCAAATGTAAGTTCATTTCCACCTTTGGCAAGGCAATCTCACTCCTCATTTTACAACAAAGGGAAGCCATCTATGGTCCAAGGTTGTAATTCAACTGACAAGTAGAGAGCTTCTCAAGGTACTGATCTCTTTCATAGAGAAGTTCCTGATTCATCTCAAGGTTCTCGTTTAGGTGACCAACACCTTGGAGGTCCACAAATAGAACCATTGATTTCCCAAATTGGTAAAAGGGTGGATGCAATTTTGGAAAGAGTATCCCAATTGAAGAGAAAGTATCCCAATTGAAGAGAAATTGAAATTCCAGTGAGCATAAAGTTATTGCAGATCCAATGGGTGTATCTCCTCCAATGAAAAATATAACTGCTTTCAGAGACTTGAGTTTAAATGGAGATTGTCTGTTCCCAAACATGCCCCAGTCGAGCAGATGAACCAGATGTTGCTTGAGTAAAGAAGATAGTGGTTTATTAAAGCATCTGCATTATCCCACTTGCTATCAGTTACTACTTTTTGAGCGGCTTTCTAGTTGCTTCTGTGCAGGATTTCTGTAATATATAATGTCATCATGCAAGTACATGACAGTTTTTGTAAACATTTACTGTTGTAAAGGGTTAGTGAGTAATATCAAAGTAAAGGTTCTTGCATGTATTATTTAAACACATATCAATTAGGAAACCATTTTTCTCCCATTACATGGCATAAATGCCTAGATTCACTTTGTGGGTATCAATAGGCAGCAAGATGAGGGAAGAAATATTTGAGAAGAGGAAGTACACATGTTATTGTCCAAAACCATTTCGAGAGTAATATTCTTCTCCTGATTGTAATAAGAAACTCAAAATGAAGAAGACAACAAGTAGTTGGGGGCATTTATTTCCTATGACCTATGCCAATTTCAGTTCAATTCCTATTAATGATATTCTCAATGTGTAAAAATAAACTGATGTGTTATTTTAAAATGGTGTTGACTAAAATTTATGAACATATGTCAAATATCCATTTTTTCCAGAATTTGAAATAGAACCAGTGGTAATATAATCAAATTTGTGAATTTCACATCCAATCATTGGATGTTAATCAAAAGTACAACACAGTAATATTTTTGAACCAATAAACAATCTTAGTCTTACTTCAAACCTACTCCCGTGTATGTGGGTTCTTGGACGTATCTACTGACAAATGTGTGGATCTGTAATGTCCCTATCCAGGACCTTACTCACTTTGCTTAAAACTCCTAATTAGAATTTGGATTTCTAATGCCTGTTGTGATATTATTTAAGTTTGCCTTGCTCCTTACTGATTAATATTGTAATGAATTGGTTATCCTTCCCCTTCTCTATCTCTCCTACTCTCTCTCCTTCCCCTTCTCTCTCTCTCTCTCTCTCTCTCTCTCTCTCTCTCTCTCTCTCTCTCTCTCTCTCTCTCTCTCTCTCTCTCTCTCCTTCTCACCTTCTCACTCTCTCTTTTCCTCTCTCAACCCCCACCACCTTCTCACTCTCTCTCTTCCTCAATGGTTGATTGATTTCCTTTGCTTCTTTCAATGGCCATCGATGATTTTTCTACAATCTTCCAACCTTTTGTACATAGTTGTAAAATACATATTAATATATATTATATACATATAAAATAATATGTAATATATGATATATAATGTAAAATGTATATTATATAATATTTAATATATAATTGATATTATATAATATTTAATATATATAATATATAATCTAATATATAGTTTTTGATATATAATATATAATCTAATATATAATCTAATGTAATATAGGATGGAGAAATGGGAGGGAGAAAGGGGAGGGAAAAGTGAAAAATCAAAATTCTGTCGGCCTTTTTGGTTACCCGAAAATATCTAGTACCCAAAAATATCGGGTACCCGATTAGGCTCGGTATTGCTTTGTGCACCAAACCTACATGGTCAACTATTGAAATGTCTCAAAAATGTGTTTTTCCCCTATTTCTCTGAGTTCCAGACTTCGACCATGTAGCTGATGACTTTTTTTTCACCCAAATTTGATGAAACGAAAAGGGTATCTTAAAGAGATTACCATCTTTCTATCGATATAATTGCTGTCAAATTTTGAATTCGGTAAGTAATTATTAGTTATTTTCTAATTGAGTTACCTATAAAGTGTTGATTTATATACTGATTGAAAAATGACTATAACTTTCAGATGGTATAACATTTTTGAAATCCGAAAAAATGCGTCACATTCTATGCTTTGCCTACCATAAGGAATTTTTTTTTTTTGAATTTTGTAAAGTTTAGAATGAGTTAAGGTGATCAGACACAAGAGTTTTTTATTCTGAAAATGTTGTAGCAAAAAATTCATAATTAATTTTTTTTTTGGAATAAAATTACAAAAAAATATGTCTCACATTCGGGCATGAGTCTACAACTTATATATAAAATCTTATGATAAAATATTATCATTTGATTATGATTAAGGTGGTCAGACATACACCTACTTATTTTTTTTCCTGAAATTTTTGTACTGCTACATTGAAATCTATACTTTTCACCAATCATACTAACTTTTTTTCAAAAAGGCCTAGTATTTTAGAAACTACATTCAATTTTCTACAGATTCTATTGTTACAACTTTTTGATATTAGGTTGATATCTAGTTGAAATTTTCATGTCAAGTTGACTAACCCTGATTTGCTGATTTTTCATTGCCACTTAAGGGCATAGTTTGGCCCCTCATGATCTTGCACATACCCTTGTAATCTTTGGTTGTAGTTTAGGGAGTAAGTTTTGATACTAATTATTTAATTAAAAATTTAATTGATATTTATGAAATTCAAATTTTAAATATATTATTTAAGTTATGTATATAAACGTATGTCTTTGTAGATTATCAAGATTGAATATACATCAAGGAATATTGAATATGCTTGAAATATATATATATATATATATATATATATATATATATATATATATATATATATATATATATATATATATATATATATATATATATATATATATATATATATATCTATATCTATATCTATATCTATATCTATATCTATATCTATATCTATATATATTATTGGAATATATTTATTAATTGACTATCAAATTTAAACATATTCTTTATATGAGTATCAACATTGGACAAATACAAAATCAATGCAAGAAAACACATTATAAAACACATATCGAAGACCAAGAGTTGCCACTTAGAATTTGCTTTTTATATTGAAATCATCTCTATATCAGAAACCAATAGTGAAAGATCATGACCCAACTTATTATTTCACTTTAGATATTGCAATTGAGAATTCAAAATGGGTTTTCACAAAGAAGACCCTATATTTTAACCAATTAAGCTCGAGATCTTAAACTTTTCTTACAAATATTTTAATAATTTATATACTTATTAGCTATTCAATAATATCTTTTAAATTTCTTTATAAATTTAAATTACAATAAACAATGCATTAATGTATTTTAAACTAATAAAAAATTAGAATAATATTGAATACTCATATCTTTCTCAATATAAATATTTTGATGTACACTGTTATGTTGCAGATTCAGGTGGAAGCCAATAAAGTGGCCATTGAGGTCGCCCACTTGTAAGAGTTACTTCAAAATTAGGGAAATGTCCCTTGTGCGGTTGCCATAGTTCCATTGCATATTTCTATTTTTTGTGATAGATCTCTGCCCTGTGCCCGCTGATGTGTCTGCAATTCCTCTCCCCACCACTCGCAAATGTCGTGTTCCCAGGCCCCTTGCCGCCACTCTTGTAGAGGAAGAGATTTTTGGAGGCATCACTCACCTTCTCCACCCCATGGTGGTTCTTCCCAAGCTTGGCTGATTGACATTGTTGCTCCTACCACTTCGAGTGGCTCTAGATGACTGAATGTTGGTGGTGATTCTAGATGGGCCACTTCTTCCAAGTGGCTCTTGTGGCTAGCTTTGGCCATTTCTCCAATTAGGAAAGAGACAAAGGAAGAAGAAAAAGATGAAGATGGTTCGTCCCTCCTGGACCCCGCTGATGTATTGGGAGAAAAGGATGAACTTGATCTTCCCTCAGTTGGAACTGTTCTAGATGCATAATGCAATCCTAGTTTATGAGCTCTACATGTAGTTTTTTTTGTTGTAGTTGGTATCCGTACTAGACTAATTGAAACTCGTAGAGTGATTTCATACCGTAAAAAAATTCTTTTATGAATAATGTATTTTATTATAAACTTAAATGAAAAGACCTATTCATCAAAGGAAAAAAAAAACTTACAATCCTTATTAGTTCCGTACAATGATTACGTAGACTACACAAACTTCAACAACCTTATTTTATTTAATACATATAAAGGTCAACAACTTTTGTTAAATCTCGTTTCAAATAAGATTAAATAACCAAGCACAACTATTGATTAAAATATAATGTTGATGTACATATTTAACAACTGCTTATATCAAACTGAAAGCATGTTTTTACTGTCTCCTCAAACACCTTCCCCTGCGTAATGTCCAATCGTTCCCCCTATGTCATCAACAATAAACAATGCTGTCGATATCAGTAGTCAAATTCACTCAAATAGTAATAACAAGAAAAGTTTGTGTAAGAGATAACCTCTATTTTGAAGCGGACTGTGACCTCAATTGCCTGTTTTGTTGCATCTATCTCCCTCGATTCTATTTTCACCACCTCCACCTCCAATTTTATGTCTCTCAAGCACTTCAACAAGGTAACAACAGCGTCCATGTGAGTGCAAGTAGATGATTTTTTCAGCTTTATTTTAACAATAACCTGTACTGGAATGCTACCCTCCTCAATCAGTACAACAACTTCTTCACAATCAAAAGGAATCAATTCATTTCTTCCTATATATGTTGTATAACCATGTGATAAGCTAGTGCTAGTTTCACTTTCATTATGGCTAATTGCATTAGTTAGCTTTTCATTTTGTTGCTGAAGCTCTCCAATGCGAAGCTTGTTCTGATTCAACTCCACCACCGCATTTGACAATATGGAAATTTTATCATCTTGCTGCATACATGAAAAGACATTTCTTCATTAAACTATTGTTCGTGTTAAATTCAATTCGAATAGGATCGGAATCCAGCAAAAAGTAACATCAAGTCAAAAACAGTTCTAAAAGAATTTACAATATATAAACTATTGTTATTTCAAAATTCAATTGATATAGATATAAACTATTGTTGGTGTTAAATTCAATTGGAATCGAACAAAAAAAGAACATAAGTCAAAGAACAGTTCCAAAAGAATTAACTAAATATAAGCTATTCTTATTTCTAAATTTTATTGTTATTTCTAAATTCAATTGATCGTAAATTTCATATCATCATTTTATATAAGAAACAGACTAATAAAGAACTCATACAATTGAACTGAATCTAAAAACAAAAACAAAACAAAAAACAATAATTACAACGAATTTTAGCTAAGGGTTGAAATTGAGTTTTATAATGGGAAACGTACCTTGGAATTGGAATTGTGTGGAAGAATTGAGTGTAAATCGATAAATAGTTGCTTAAGCTTGCCTCTTCTCTTGCGTTCAGAAATCTTACGAGTAAAAGCATCTGCTTCCTCAACCACACCTTCATCTACTTCCCAATATGACCTCCTTTGTTGTTTGATTTGAGATGTTGAAAACAAATGGGCATGGGGTGGATCATTAGATTGCAAAGAGGAGCTTGAAATTTGAGGAATTTCCATGGCTTGACTGCACAATTCGTCCAAAGGTGGAGGAATACGAGATTGTTGAGGTAGCAGCCAAGGATCAACATATTCGTCATTCCAAAGACTGTCTGTAATAACTAAATCTTCTCTCTCATAGCCGGAAAATTAGGAGAGGCAGAATAATCTGTACCTTCAATGATTGGTGTTGCTGCTTGGAAAATATCATCCTCCATCGAACCAGACGAGCTAAGAAAGATATTCTCAGAATTGGGTTCCATGTTGCTAATGAGTGCAGAGTTCTTTGTCTGGTTTTAAGGGGCTATAAAAGATCTTTTCAGAATTGGGTTCCATGTTGGTAACACAGTTCTTTCTGTGGTTTTATAGAGCCATCATGGCGGTTTATAGGGAAGGTTCTCATTTCGTTGAAAATTTCAAAAAAACGGCAACGAAAACGTGTACAGCAAGGATTTCAACGGTCAAAAGCCTGCGGTACATAAATCAAACAACATTTTGTCGATCTCGTTGCAAATTGTGACAGTGTGTATGTATGTACACGCAATTGATTGATATTTACACGTTTCTTTATTTTGGATGTGCGACGACCGAATTAAACGAAACTGGCTTCTTCTGGCTTCCATTATTGCTTATAACTTGTGGAGGATTCCAATGTCCATTTCTACGATTTCTTTTCTTCCACACAACGATTCTACGAACCAAATTCTAGATAAGTTGTAGACCAACTACATGCTTGCGGAATACGCATTTGGACGCCAAAAACAAGACCAAATCTGCCAAGCCACCTCGAAGTATGAAAAAAGATGGTTGTTGCTCTCCTCCTGAGTTTTGAACATTAAGCAGTGGAATGGGCAAATTTTGCCCAGCCGTTGAAGTTTTTCCCAAGTCAATCCACAAAAAGGAATTGATTTTTTGGGAGACAAAATTTGTACCATTTTTTGGGGTTACCTATGGTCGGTGCCTTAGAGCAATAGAAAAACAAGGCCACTTTGACCATCATAGCATCACAGCCATGCCTTATTCAAACTAGTCTTTCTTCTTTAATCTCTCCCTCCACTTTTCAAACTTCGCTGGGATCTTCGCATGTGCGTACCTTAATCCCCAATAAGGCATACGAGCTTCTTCGAAGATTGAAAGGGGACATTAGTCCTTCAGCCAATATCCAACCACATTTTCAAAGTGTGTCGTCAAAGGAATGTAGAGAGAATATGATCAATGCGAGCCTTATCCTTAAGCCATTCGCTTTCCCCAAAATCTGATTTTATCTAGTCTACCCATACTTTAGTTCATATTAGCATTGAGAAAGTGAATAAGACTTGAGGAAATTTCAAATGTTATAACCTCTAGATAACACATATGAGAACAAGATGTGCACTTTGTATTGTACTTTTTTCAAATCTAAATAATCTTACTACAAAATTTGTTCCTGTTGCTTAAAATCGATCAAACCAATTTTGTACCCAAGGCCATGTTCATGCCTTTAGTAGTCTTCTTGATGCCTAACCTACCTTGTGAAACTATCCAATAGAAATCACCCCACTTAACTAGGTTAGACAAAAAAATTTCTTCACAACCCCTCCACAAGAATTTTGTTTTATCTCCTCCATATACTTTGTTACATTATGAAGAATTTAAAACATAAACATTGTGTATACCGACACAACCATCAAAGAAGCCTTGATGACATTTATTCTATCTACCAAGGGAAGCCATCTTCCTTTCCAAGATGCCAACATGGCCTGAACCAAGTTAATGACATTGCTTTATTCTCCCTTAGAAAATATTTTATTAATCAAAGGTATACCCAAATACTTACTTGGAGAACAGCAATCTAAAAACAAAGGATTCTTTGAATCTCCTCTCTTTCTAAACACCCTTCCTTCAAAAAGAAAATAATGGAGTTAGATACATACACCTTTTTCCCAATAGAAACCTCGGGTTTTCTCAACATCTTCTTTAAAATGCTTATCTCTTTGTCTTGGAAGCCCCAAAAAGAGAGTTTTATCCTTGAATTGTAGGTGAGAGACATTGTCAATACTCCATGAGATTCGTAAACCCTCTAGATTGCCCACCTCAAGCTCCTTATTTAGATTTCTACCTAAAACATCCGCAAATAAGAAAAATAAATAGGATAACAAGTCCCCTTGGTGCAATCCTTATCATTAAAGAGATCAGTAGGAACACCATTTAGTAGGATAGTACAAGAACAAGTAGAAATAAGTTGTGCACCCATTAACACCAAGACCTAAAAAACTAACTTTTACATGACCTTAACTAGTAAATTTTGTGGGATTTTATCATAATCTATATTCATATCCTATTTGGCAGTCATCCCTTTTGTTTTTGTACTTTGTATGGACTGAATAACCTCATGGAATGCAATAATACCATCAAGAAACCATCTGTCCTTCAGGAACAAACATTGTTGTTTATAGATGATACTATTCAAACACTTCCTCAACCTAGAGGCCATAGTTTTGGAGATTAGTTTTTAAATGATATTACAAAATATAATAGGCCTTAGTTTTGCAAAGGCAATAGGATCCTTAACTTTGTGAATGAAGGTTGAGAAGGTCAAAATATTGGACTTTAAAGCCTCTCTATGTACCCTATGTTCCTCTACAACCCTCCATATGTCATCTTCCACAAGGTTCCATTATCTTTCAAAAAAACATCTTGGACTTCATCTAGGTCAAGAGCCTTCTTAGGCCCCAAAGAAAAAGAAGAATACTTAATCTCCTCCTTGATGAAAGACAAAAGGGAAGTATTTTAAGCATCTATAATGAGTCAGGTAATGTAATCACTCATTTCCTCTTGCGCTAAGAGGTTAACTAGAGTATGGGTGGTAATGAGTTCTTAAGAAAACCTGAAACCTTCATACCTCATGGTCTCAATATCTTTAAGTACAAAATTCTTATTGTTGAACATGCCAGATAACTAAGAGGGGGGTAACAAAGTTATCCAAAACACTTTTTCACAAACTTAATTAATCCAGAATAATCTTAAACCATTTAAATAATTAAAATAGATAAGAACATGAAAGTACAAAAAAACTAAATAACATAACAACAAAATTATCATGGAAACTTAAGATGGGAATAATCATGGAGAAACTAATTCTCATGAAATAACAATGGTCAAGGTGATACCGGCTAAGATAATTTTTACAAGGATTTACAGTTGGCTTTCTCACTATAGATAAGGCTCAAATCTAGTCGGGCTAACTATCCTGATATAAAAATGGTTGATTGCATAAAGATTTTACAAAAGAAATGTGAAATGATAATGTTGCATTTGCATATGCATGAAACAATTCCTATTAATAGTACAATAATAATTGATTAGAACATATTTAGTTAGAGATATTCTACAAATCCTAAACAATCGTCTACAAAATTGAATTCTTCTATCTATTACAATATTTCCTCTTCCTTCACAATCATCCTTCATACTTCTTATTCTAGTCGCACACTTCAATGCAATTTGTCTAGTCATATTCTTGTTAGATGTAGCCTAATCAAACTTGGACATTAATTTTTTCGTAGTTTTATAAATATACCCTCTCCCAAAATTATTTAATGGGGATTTGGGGGTAAAACCCCCAAGATGGGGTCATAGGGTATCACCTCTTGCGAGGTCAAAATGTAGTATCTCCATGGGGTTTTTAAGCTCAAACAACTTTTATTATTTTACAAATTCCTTAGGAATTAATTTTCTATTGGTTGACATAGTATAACCCTATATTTTGTAACTAACATAAGTCTTGATAAAATGTGTTAGAGTTAAGGTTTTCAAATGACAATTTTGTAGTATTTTTTTGCAGTATTGAGTTGCAAGGGGAATACTAATTATAATCAGTTTGATTTTCTAGATAATAATATTGGACTCTCTTTTTGGTAGATGTATCTTGCGTTTGGGTGAACCTTGTTGAATTCTTTGTGTATTTTTTTTTTTGTGTGTATTTTGTTATTCCTTTGTTTTATTGATTGAATCTACATATTTCAATTGCTAGATATTTATTTTCCATCCCTAATAAGTTGTATCATAGTTAGTTTTATTTAGTTATCCTCTGCAAGAAGGTCTTGTAGTTAAGTGGGAGTCTCACAATTGAGGGGGAGTAATGGAAGATGAGGGTAAGTTGAAGGTTGAGAATTCTAATGGGAAGAACTTTCAATTATGGACATTGGAAATAAAATCCAAAAAACCCACAACTATGTTTGATGAGGAATGAGATATTTTTGACACAAAGGAACTTGACAGTCTTCATTTATACTTGGCACAATCAATGAAATTTAATATTACAAAGAAAAGACAAGTAAAGAGTTGATGGAAACATATTTTTACTTTCCATTCCCATAGTCTATCTTCCTGATGATGGCTCATGGAGTGTGATCCGAAACGTCGATTCTAAAAAATACACGCAATCAAATAAAAAAACTAATATTTTATCATAATGGATTGTGGAAATCTGATTTTGTTAAAAGATATTTCTTATCAAGCATTTATTTAATATGAAAATGGTAGAAGGTGGGTTAGTTGCTGATCATTTGAATAAGTTTTTAATATCTAGTTACCAATCAATTATTTTCTATAAATATAAACACTAATGAAGAAATTAGGGTCTTTTGATTCTATGTTAATTTCTTGAAAGATGCAATGGATTGGTAATGGATGTTAGTAGCTGCTTTCAGTTTAAATATCCTAAAGTTTTAAAATGTTGTTGGTGTTATTTTGAGTGAGGAAATTTGTACAAAAAAACTTAGGTGGATCCACATTAAGTCATTTTTTGAATGCAAAAAGTAGAGGCAGATCAAAGGAAAGAGGAAAAGGCTCTAGAGGTCATGAAAAATCATGGTGAAAATCAAAGAAAACTAGGTGTCAATCCTTAAGATAGAGATATTGTTTCTACTATGGGAAACCAAGTCATCGAAAGAAAGATTGTTGGTCTTGAAACAGTGAAGGAGATAGAGAAGAAGGCAATGATAATAAAGGAGTATCTTGGGGTTTCATAGAAATCTTGCATCGCACAAAAATATTTTCTTTTTTCAATTGTTTTGGTTGTTTATTTTCAGTGTTTTTGTGTGGTGTTCCTTCAGGTTGGCACATTGGCTTGAGTAAACCTTATGGCATTTTTTTGACTTCATGTTTTATCTTCGTCTTTGATTACACCTTGATCTATTCTATATCATTTGAGATCTCTTAAGTTTTTAGTTTTGACCTATGTGTTATTCATGCTAATGGCCAAATCCGAGTTTAGCAATCCTATAAATCTTTCTCATGGATTACAAATCTAATTGGCACATTGCTTGATAATTTTTTCTCATGGCTGACCTCCTAGTGTGATCACACTTCATTACATATCAATATGGAGGTGTTCTTCTAGATTTGGGTCCTTTCCTATTTTACACATGCATTATGTTTTCCCACCTTTGGGAATGAGATCTTTTCTAGCCAATTTGTGGCTTGTGAATATTATATATATTATGGCTATTTCTTGTTTAGGTATCTTTCATTAGGTTATCTTTTAGAGGTTATCCTATAGGATGGATCTATATTTGTGTTTTTAATTAGGCATGTGTGACTTAAATGTAAGTCGACATGTGGCTAGATAATATGATGTAATTATTTGAATCTGAAATAATGTGAAGGCCTAAAGGGGCATCTTGCCTATTCTTTTTTTTGTTACAATTGGTATTTTATGCCATGTGACTTGAGATGGATGGGTTGGACCATCTCCTTTGGGTAAAATCTTGTAATGACTGCATTAAATAAGAAGGAAAATGTGAAAAGTAATAAATCTAAAGAGGATGCTTTGATTCTTTCCCTAGATAATGATGATGATTCATGATTTTTTATTTATTTAGGGGCCTTAATTTATGCTATGCACCATAGAAGTTATTTTTTTATTATGTCCAAGGAGATTTTGGGATTTTTTTTATTTTGGGGATAATGAAACTTTTCAAATTATTTGAAAGGTAAGAATTAAGATTGAGTTGTAGAATGAGAATCATTGGCTACTACAAGAGGTAAGACACAGTCCAAGGATAAGTAGGAATTTAATTTCAATAAGGA